>JANZLQ010000008.1:5746835-5761865 GCA_026212715.1 Elanus axillaris | reverse complement strand
CAGAGAGGTGGTCGATGCCCCATCCCCGGAAACACTCAAGGTCAGGTTGGACGGGGCTTTGAGCAACCTGATCTGCTCGAAGATGTCCCTGCTCATTGCAGGAGGGTTGGACTAGATGACCTTTAAAGGTCATTTCCAACCCAAACCATTCTATGATTCGATGATTCTGGCACATTTATACATCTATTCACTTCTCACATCTGGACTAAAATTAATGCAGAAATTACAGTTAGTAGTATGGAAAACCCTTACAGGAGTGGTCTTGTATTATTGCACCATTAATCTTCAGGCAATCACTGAACGCACTGAACAGGGTCTTATTGTGTAAACCCCCCTTTTAGCCACCTCTGGAGAGTGATCCATCCCACTCTGTGCTAGAGCTGGGCCTCAGCTGTGAAAAGGCAGGCATGGACATTTGGGTCTGTGTCTGATCTACTTACTTTTTACGGTCAATAGAGGGAAACAGGCACTTCTAGGTCATGATTCATCTTGTCCAAATGTAGGCATCAGGAATAATTAGGTGAATCACACTTTAAAACTGCTTATTTCTCTCCATTATAACAGAGTGAAATAAAGGGAGAACAAGGTGATTAGCTTATATGCATACACCTGCCCTGTCAATGTCTCCAGGGAGGTGAGATGAACCTCCTACAGGTCTAAGACAGGCGTGATGAATTGCCCTCTGGAGGGTCTTACCCCTCTCCATTGCTTAGGAAGCCAGTCAAAGGCAGGCACCTAGCTTAGACTAGAAACTTAACTTCTAAGTTACTAAAATTAAATTAAATTACTCACACCCTGAATCTCTATATGCCACTAATAAGCAGCTATTTTTTTCTGGAACTGTTGGCCATTCTCCAAAAGAGGTATCAAGGATTCAGGAAACAAATGCAGAGAAATTTCTGAGAAGTTTCACATCATTTTTAAAAAATATTTTCTTTAAAGCTTTTTATTTTCAATTGTAAGTTTTCTCTTCTGATGATCAATTTGTAACCCCAAAACACAGAAGAGATTAAGTCTCTTTTGGCGCTGGCAGGGTTAACCCGAGTACTCTGACAGCAGGGAGGCTGTGATGGGCTGGTTGAGGGCAGGTTTGGACCCTTCCTCTGTGACTCTTTGGTGGCGTCAATCTCTCCAAGTTCTTGTTTGTCTGAAACTTGAGGAGCGAGAGAACCGCCTGCTGGAAGTTGTCTCCCGTCACTACATAGAGCAGTAAGTTTCCAAAAGTATTTAACGCTGCTAAAGGTTTAGCGATAATAAACATAAAGAGGATTGTGTTCTTCAAGTGGCAGCTAACCGGTCGTACTCGGAGCTCCAGCCGAATCCCTCGAAAGACGTGGAAGGGGAGGAAGCACACGTAGAAGACCACGAGGAGGACGACAGCGAGTCTGCGAGCCTTTTGTTTGTAGCAAGCCCGCGTGTGGGGCCCGGTAGCCAAGGTGTAGATGATGAGCGTGTAGCACAGAGTCACCGTCAGCAAGGGCAAGAAGAAGACCAGGCCAGTCAGCAGCCAGTTATACCACCGACTAGTGTCAAGGTCCTCAGCAGCAGCCAGGTCCGGGCAGATCGTCCTGTTCTGCGTAGGCCTCGTGGCAATCAAGATGCCCAAGGGGCTGATGGCTGCCAGGGAAATCATCCAAACTGCTACGCAAGTCACCACTGCCCATCTCCGGTTTTGAACAAAAAAGCATTTAATTGGGTGGACAACGACAAAAAAGCGGAAGATGCTGAAGCAGCTAAGGAAGATAATACCGCTGTACATGTTGAAGTAGAAACAAAGGTGAATAAACTTGCACATGAAGTTTCCAAAAATCCAGTTATTTCCATTAGCAGAGTAGTGTATAAAGAAAGGAAGCGTAGCTATATAGAATAGGTCAGTGATAGCCAGGTTTAACATAAAGATGGTGCTGCTTTTCCAGGGCCTCATCTTGACAAAGTAAACAAAAATTGTCACGATGTTGCCTGGGAAGCACACCAGGAAGATTAGGCCATAAAGGACAGAGACATAGGATTTCACCTGCAAGAAATCTTCATCCTTGCAGCTTGCCAGCAGGTCCGCGCAGCCTGGCAGAGTAGTAAAATTGCCGGTGCATGCAGATGCCATGTTTGCAGAAATCTCCTTAAAGCTTTACAAAAATCAGGTGTTTAGTTTTAATTGATTTGTTGGGACAAATGCATTCAGTTAAATCTTTTGTCACTGGAGCAAATGTCGTATGTCTGACAAGGCATAGTAGAGGGAGGGAATGGGGATTTGCTAACATACCCAGCTCTGACCTAGATAACCCCGCTCAAATGTTTAATTTCACCCTTCCCTCTCCTTTGTGTTTAATTTTGATAATGATTAATTTTACTCTTGCTTTATTTAACCTCCTGCGTTGACGAAGATAATTACTGCTTATCTGCAAACCTTCATGAGTAGGAAGCACACATTTAGAGAGCTAGAGCACATTTGAGCTTAGATTTTGCAAAACCATGAATTAGTCTTAGCCTTTCAGAAAGTAGAACCGTACCCATATCTTATCTTCATTAATCTGAAGTAATCAGTGTTCTGTGCTTAGGAAACCAGAGATGCTGTTCTGGTTCTATGGAAACCAAAAGATGTTAGGTTCAGATACAGATCTCAGGACGTGATTCTCCCATAACCTGACAATCATGGCTCATTCCGTGAGTATGATCTCATTCTCTTGGTGTCATCGGAGTATAAAACTAGAATAAATGCATTTATTAAAAAAAAAATCAAGCTTTATAGTGGCATAAAACTGATTTAAATGATTAACACTGTTTCTCAAAATGCAGAGATAAGATGGGAAGCACAGATACTGAGTGCAGGCACTGATCTTTCTTCCCATTTTGTGTGAACTGGAGCTAGATAGACTTGCCTCTGAAACAGTTTCTCATCTGCCATAGCCAATTTGGATCTCTCTACAGTGAGTTCAAGAAATAACCTTTCTTGGTAGTGTTTTAATCTGAAAGAATGGTAACCAAGGATGACAATAATCTCATCTAACTTCAGGTATCCGAAAGTTAGATGCTTAAAATGGAGCCAGTCCTCCTAAGCCCCCTTTGTCATCAAGGGAGACATGCCGGTTCCTCCAGAACATAATATATCTTCCTATAAAGTTTCCTTTCCTATGAGGTGTCTAAGATGATTTGCTCTTCTTCTACCTATTTCCTTCCATTGATGCCAAAGGCAGCCCAAGGTGACTAGTTCAGACCCGGATGTCTAACCTTCAGATGTCTCAAGTGAGGCAAGAGGCGTGCCTCTGTTGGGTCTTCAGCATCTCAGGTGAGCACTACTCCTCCAGATCCTAACCTAGTCCATCTGAGAAAATACTTTAAAAAGTGACGTCATAAAGTGCTAGACAGGGTACTATCAAGCCCAAATCCCTCTCTCTTGTCTCAGAAACACAGTCTTTAAACTAAATCAGTGTTACATTGAACATCCAGGATGCAGCCATCTCATTAAAAAAATAAAAATAAAAAAAAAGAAGAGTCAGAATTGTACCTTCTTGCAGTCCTGGAAATCCTGTGTATAGAATTAGGTTTTGATGTGATTCGGTTAACAGTATTGAGCATGTTACCTGTATGGACGTTTCTGTATAATCGCAATGACTGGTAGAAGATGACAGATTTTCTCTGACAAAACCAGTCATTAAAGCTGGGACACAACAGGAGTTATTTGATCATGAGCAGTCAGGAAGATGGGTATCACTTTGTTACTCAGAGGCACGTCAGAGAGAAATTTGAACGGTCTCCCCATAATTTAGTTAAAAAGCTAATGCTTTTCAACATGAATGTTAGCTCTGGTATAGCAGCCCTGCAGTCAAAGATGCATTAGGTAAAGGCTATGAAGCTTGTTTTAAACAAATCCAGATTTATGGTCAGGCAAAAGCTAGGGATATACACGTTTTCTCTCTTCTCTGCTGCTCAGTGATACCACTGTCACCCACATTTATGCCTCTCTCTGGTACGTTTCAAGTAAAGTTACGCAAATGTTCTAGAATATTTGATTCATCCCCAGGTTAGTTTTCCTGCACCGCTGATCAGTTCTCCACTGCAATCTTGAACCTTCCAAACTGAAAATGGAGAAATATTGCTTACCTGAAAACTTGCAATTCTGCTTCTCCCTTTGATATTGCTTTGAGCGAAGAGCACTACAAATGAAACGTATTTCTGTCTTCCTTACAGTGAAGCAGGTTTTAGTATGGCTTTGCAACCACATACATTCACTCCCTGGCAGACTGAGACTCCATGTGGCTGTAAATTAGGAGGCTGGTAGAAAAACTCAGCTGGTGGCTCAGATGATACCAGCTCTTAGACCTGGGTGGCTGGATGAGAGCTCTTTTCCCCATTGCCGTTCATGCTGTCGTGCCTTCAACGGGCAGATCATGCTTTGCTGGCAGCAGTTCTGCGTGCTGAGGTAGACCTGTAGTATTCAAATAGCAGCAGATCAAATTTAAATTAGTGCGCATGTGTGTGTGCATGTGTTTATAAAAGACAAAATTAGATTTATTCTCCGTTTCCTGTGAAGTGAAACATGACGACCAAAGTGAATAAGGCGTGTTGCTGTTTTGAGGCCAGGTGAAAAATGTTATGACATACTGTCTTCGTTAAAAAAATATTTCCAATGAAGTACAATTTTCATCAGATGTAAGAAATGAAGGTTTCTTTTGGCACAATGAGCTTTTCAGGAACTGTGGCATACTTTCTGCTTATTTTTGGTAAACAAAATAGCTACAATTAGCGTTGGCTGGTTATTACTGGGGTAGCTGAAGTTGCAAACTTGTTTTCTTTCGAGCCTTTGCTTTCAGGCTTCATGATTCACAAGAGCTGCAATTTTCCATGCTTCTTGAACTAAAAGACTGCTCTTGAATAAAAATCTCATTATCATCCTTAGCTCAAGGAACAAGATCAAAAGAAACTATTATTCAAAAAGAAAAAAAGTCATAGTATCTTGAATTTTGAAACTGTAGGCTTCAAACTCTGAGCTGCCCAGCATGGCTGGCAGCCTTTTGGCCTTGGTACATTTTATAGGTCCTACTCACTGAGGAGGCTTATGATCCGCTATTAAACAAGCAAGCTTTCATTTCTGAACATTATGTATGTCGGTGTAGTTACTGAGAACCACACAGATAAGAATATTTTTTGGAAGACCGTCTTGACTCTCTTTGGTTGCCTGTATGGTAGGCATGAGCTGGGAGAAGGCTGTCTGTTTTGCTAATCATACTGCAGGGAAAGAGTGGTAACGGGGACAATCAAGGCTGGGGCAGCAGTAATATCTGACAGCTACAACATTATCTATGTGTTACCATTAGGGAAGGGCATCATCTCCGTTCTCATCTGACCAAGCTTTTCTCTAGGTCAATGCCCACTTCTAAAAAATGCCCGGAGTTTCTCAATAATTGTAAAATACGCTGTCGTGTACCAGCTCAGAGAGCAGCAACTGTTTAAATAGCTATTACCCTGTTCCTAGACACTGCATGTGTCATTAGAAACCATTGTATGAGGCTGTAGTGTTATAAGCACAGGGGGAGCTAATTACAGTTAGGCATCATTTAATGCATCCACTACTTAATCCATTATACCCCTGAGCAATAGAAAACCTGTGCAGCAGTGGCTGGTATTTATCCTTCCTTGGTGGTGGCAGTGCCCTGTGCGAAGCAGAAATGGGCATTCCCGGCACTGTGGCCCCGAACTGCCTGGGATTTGGGGCACTGGGGTCTTGAGCAGGCACTGGGGTCACCCCTCAGTATCTGCCTCTGGGCAAGAAAAGAAAATAAAACACCCAGTTTCAGACCAATTTCAAGAGAGGGTGACTAAAAGAAGGTTGTTCATGCAGAGCTGCCCTGCACGGAGACCGAACTGTGCTCCTGCTCCTTAGCTTGCTCAAATCTTGTCTCATCATCAGCTGTAGAGACCATGTGGCTCCTGCCTCCCTCCAGCCTCCGGGCACCCTTCGCCAGGGTTTCAGCAGCTCCTCCTTGCACATGGACCTTTGGAAACATGGGCTTCGATTGCGGCCATGCAACTGGCCCAGGGACTTGTGTCAAGTGCTTGGGAAATCATAGATAAACTAGCAAGGGCCAGTTGCGAATATCTGATTGAAATCGCTTGCCTGGCATCTTGTAGGATCTCTACGAATAAAGGCTTATCCTGCAAGGCGATTTTCAGCTCTTTAGTCTGTGGACCTTTTCTCTTTACCAGTAGTTTCTCCACCTCATGTCCATGGACTTTCTAAATCTGGGCATAGGTAGACCAATCTGACCCTCACCAAAAATGTGGCTCTTCTTGTGCTTTAAGGCTATCCTCACCCCACTCCCCTCTACAACCATTGGAGGGAAATCAAAGTACCCTGTAGTTTCACAGTCGGCTTAGATGACTTTAATTGCAGGCTGCTGTCAAAAGACTTGGCAGCACCACCTCCTTCCTCTCATCCTAAACCAGGTTTTCAACAGCCCAAGTGCTTGTGCAGTTGTGGGATGTGTTAGATAAGTGAGCTGACCCAAAACAAACCAGTTTTCTTATCCTTAGGTTCGCCTTCTGGCACTTTGGCGAGGGGCTACGGCTCCTTTCGTGGATGCACGGGCTCCAGGGCTTAGGGGAGCAGTGACAGGGATGGACCAGGGGCAAGAAGAGGACCACAGAAGCAGACCAGCTCACGCTGGCCGCGAGGTTGCACGTGGTGGGTTCCTGCTATGGAGTGGTGTTCCTCTCGCCATTCCCAGCAGCCAGCCACCTTCAGCTGAAGCTGGGCTCCAGCAACGTCGTCGTCTGCCCCCAGAGACAGCACTCATCTCTTGTTTCAACAGTCTTCCAGGCAGGCTGGATTGATTTGTCAGGTGGGCTGTCATTTCCCCTAATTTGATAAGTATTTATAAGAATTGCAGAGATCACTAATCCAACAGCAAAAAAGCTAGCTAGTTGCACCTTTCCTGAAACAACCATTATAAAATCCTACAGAGTTCATGTGTGTATATAAATGTTGCTCTTAGTCACTATATAGAAAGGAAACAGGAATAATTTGGTGGCAGGATTATTAATTAAATACTTCCTCTTGAAACTTTATACTATAGGCTGGGTCAGCTATCACAGACTGCGTGATGTAAATAGGATGATCTTTTCATATTGTATTTTTCCTTCTGTGATGGCAGGGTGAACAGGCTGCACAGGATTACAGATGAGTTTGCTCACCTGGAGCACGCAATCTCTCTAAAACACAGAAGTGGAGAACAAAGTCCAATGCTTTTGTTTTGCTTTGTTCTGTTAAATCACATGAGGCTGGTTGCAAACAATGTCTCTTTCCTCCGAACGGGCTAGCTGTTAGCTTTTGTGGGCATTGGGGCGGGAGAGGCCATAGCAGGGTTTTTTCTGGTGTCCTCGCATCACCTCTGAACTTGACTGCAATTTGGACTCGTAGGCATGAGGGTCCACAGGGTGCTTCTCCAGCACAGGGGCCATTCTCATCTCATAAAGCCTGATCTAATATCCAGGGGCATGGGTGGAAGACTCCTTTCAGAGTCAGACCTTCAGACATGACAGCCCCTGATGTGGTGCAGTAGAAATGGCAAGGATGGCTCTGACTAATAACTACGTAGGAAAATAGGCAGTTTGCTGGGCAAGGTCTAGGCTCCAAGTGTTAAGAGCTTTCATTATACGTTTTGCTTTTGGTTCAACAAACATATAATCTTTCCATGGGCTATTTCCCTTAGCTGACATACATTTGTTTGGCTGATCTTCCTCTCTGTGTGATTGAATACCTAATTACAGTTCTTATCAGACCACCGTCGGGAGACGCTCAGTTCTGTTGAGAACGATACTGTGCGTCTTCATCACGCAGGGAAATCAACTCCAGCTCTCCCTTCGTATTTCTCCTTTGAGACAGACTCGTAAGGGCAGCATTTTTTTAGTCCCTAAATGCACAGTAACTCTAAATTAATCACGGTTAAACGCTGCCATCCAATTATGTTGGTAATAGAGACTGTTAATGAAAACTTCTGGAAAGGAATATTTTACCTTAGGAAAATTGCATATATAATCTGGAATACAAGCAGCACTGCTGCCACATCAGCTGAGCAGAAGTAGTTCGATATAGTTCCAAAAATAACCTGTATGGATCTGAGGCACTATTTTATGGCTAATATTAGTCCTTGAAGTGAATTGGTGCTCATCGACTACAGGGCATAGCAGATAAAATCTACTGCAGCCCTTAGATGAGGGCTGAACTTTCAGAAGGTGAGTTGCCCCGTGGGGAGTGAGGAGAGGAAAGACAATGGGACAATTTGCCTGCTCAAAGCCAGTATGTGCACAGGTACCTTGGTACAGCGCAGGCAAAACCATAAACCGGTGAATAAAAACCACCACAGGGGCACCCAGCTATAAAGTGGCCTTAAACACAGCAGCTGCGCCAGTTAAAGTTTTCCCAGCGGACGCTAAAAGCCAAACCAAACGCACTGGAGATGTGACAACAGTTGTAATTGTTTTAGGTAACGGGGCATTTCCTGAAAATGACCCAGCTTAGGCGGTCTGAAAACAGAGAGGACTAATTTGCTGCCTTATTATTTTGGGTTTTTTTTCAGTTCCAAGATGAAGCAGCCTCTAAAACTCTTGTGAGAGGAATTGTACGTCCTCGGCTTGCAGTCACGTGTTCATACAGGATTCAGCTAAAGGTGCTGCTAATGTGGCCTCCACCGTCCAAGCAAGTTGTCAGTCATTGAAGATACATCCTGTTGTGGTGCCGTTGCTCTCCTAATTTGTTTGCAGGGTGCAATGGCACCTGAAGAAAAGTCGCCCCTTTGCCTGAGGCCACTCTAACAAAGCTTCGTCTTCAGCAAGTGACTTGTACCGTCACAGCCCCCTGCGCGTGAATTTAATAGACACAGCCAAAGATGAGCCCTTCTATTAGCCGGATACCATTCCCTCAGCTAACACGAGCCCATAGCCAACACTTCGTTACTTCGCTGTTACGTTGCTTTGTTACTGCGCTGCTCTCCAGTCCTGCTCCCACCTGCCAAAATTCCTCCAAAATGCTTTGGAAATGAGCCTTTCCCAGTGGGACTGGTGCCAAGAGGAACACAAGGAGGACAGGGAAGGGAGCTCAGCCACGTAGGATACACTTCATATATTAAAAGCATCATTTCCCTCCCAAGCTTATCTCTTTTAATTCTTTTCTTCACACAGTCACTAGAGTTATAAACTGATATATTAGCTGTTTGCATTACTAGTGCTTGTTTCTGATAAGGTAAGGTAATTATCAGGCAGCATTTTACTATCATAAAGCAATAAGCAGAAATAATGCTCAAAGTTCAATTAGGAGATTGCTTGACCACAGCAACAAAACAGACAGAACTAGAAACCCACAAGGAAACATCCTGCCTATCGTCACTTGACTGCAGAGTCAAGAATTTTTCGGAGCAACCTCCCTTGCTTTCAGGCAGACTGCTGTGCAAACAGGGAATGTGTTCAGGCTCCGTATCCCAAACCCTTCCTATTCCATCCTTCCTGGTAGAGAAACCTCTACCAGCATGGGAACATGGAGGCAGCTCGCTCCGCTCCCCCGCCTGCCCAGGCTGCTCTGCTGGCCTCACCCCGAGAGTCCTGCAGCTTCCCTGCATTGGAAAGAGTCTTGTGTTCTTTAAGTGATACTTAAATGCTAAGCATTATTATCCTCAGGCAATTAAACAGCTCTCCAACTATTCAGATTGATGAAAAAGCCTTCAAAGAGATAATTCATGCAAACCGAGCCTGTGGAATACTTTCGGTGGTTGGTTGTTTTTTTTTTAATCTAACCTTTTTCCTCTGGCTATTTTGCACTCATCTAAATCAAATATATATGAAAGGGAGGGGCTCTTCCCTGCAGAGGCTTTCTCTTGCTTTGCCTTTCTATGCTACCTTCCACCAAGAGCTTCAGGACCGCTCCTGATGGAGTCATATATATATATATATATAGAGTCCAAATGCAAAAATTGTGAGGCGATGGAAAGTCAGCGTCACATAATGCAGAAAGTAACATTTTGCCACCATCTGAGGAGGAACTGACTTCTGCTGGAACAGTATCTTTGAAGCTAAATACCTAATAAAGCAAGAGATGAGAGTGTGCATTTCGCTCTCTCTACCCAAGCAGAGAGTTAACAGAAAGCAATTAACCTGGCTACCTTCACAAGCAAATGCTCTGTAAACCCAGTGGTACAGAATAATGATGCGGTGTATTTTTGTCATTGCTCTTAGAGCTGGCACTGCCTATTCTAAATATTGTGACAGTATTTATCAAAGTTTGCAATAGTAAGGAAACAGGAAAGAAATCACGTCACCGTGAGACAGAAGATTACACTTCTCAAGAAAAGAGGGTTAGAAGAAGCTCTCTGCACTTGACCCTGGCTGCTTGTTTTTTAAAAGGGAGCTGTTTAATAGTTTGTGATAAAATGAAATGATACAGTGTGTTAAAGGATCTAAAAAATGCAATGCCCTGCCTGTTCAGGCTGTTTGGGGTCAGGCCAGGTATTTTAGCCACTACTCTGCATTTTGCCAACATACAAATCTGCCGCACATTGGCGTGATTGATGGCCTGCTGGAACCTGAGGAGGGAATCGCTAACCAGGTTTTTGCATCAGATTTTGCACATCCTACTCTAAGGAAGTGTAAACTGGTGCATTGCCACTGGCTTTGGAGCCAAGTTAATCCACCCCAGCAGAGTACCTAATCCATTGCTTTCGTGGCATAGTCACTGCAAGGAGCTCCCCTCTCTGAGGGATTATCTTGGTGCTGCACAAGCAGCTTGTCTCTCCCGAAATCCTCTGTCCCGAGTCAAGTGAGTGGTACCCACGGCATTGCAGGCGGTGGGGTAGAAGGAAACTCCTCAGGACACGCCGTCCATCTGCTGCCCCACAGAGTCATGTCCTTGGCAGTCCCAGCGGATGCTTTTCCAGCCTCTTCTAAAATCTTCTCTCTACCAAACTACTCTTCTGCTTCTCTGCACCCACAGGACCTCGTGTTGCCTCGTGTCCGACATCTTCCCGATCTAGTCCTAGCCGGGGCGTTCTGCTTTCTGGATACAGGTCACGTGTGTGAAGGTCGCCATCATCTTACCTTCAGTCGTGCTTCTCCTAGATTGAACAACTCTCCATCCTACAAACTTTTCTTTTTTGGTTCTGTTTTTTTGAACCTGGGTTCTGCTCCCTGTCCAGCAGGTCCCCCTCCTTCTTGAAGTGCAGTGTCGGACCAGACATGCCACCCCAGGAGACACGTTCCCAAAGCAGAAGGGTTACTCATCCTGCCTGTGCTCTTATTTCTATGTCCCATTCTGCTGTTTGCCCTTTTCACAACAGCACAACATATTTGACTGATGTTCAGCCTGTGACCGGCGTAGCCCTTCGATTTGTTATTGCAGTGCTGCTGCCGAAGCAGATAGTCTGGATTTGCGCACTTTTGATTACTTTCCTACAAATATAAATTTTGCATTTGTCCTCATTGTATTGCACCCTGGGGTTTTTTTCAGGCCGTTTCTCCAATTTCTGTAAATTCTTTTGAGTCTAATGCTGTCCACCAGATTCATCAGGTGTGTCCCTGTTATACAGTAACAGCTGCATCTAATTTATTACACTACTCCTACCTAGTATGTATCCAAACTATTTAATGGATATGCATAGGATTATATAACCATGACACATCAAATGCCTTTTCCGCATGCGTGGGGGTCTCGGGTGCTCATTTGGGGAGGTATCCCCTCCTCATTTTGGGATGCTAAGTCCCTCTGTATCAGGTCAATGGTTTGTTTTCCTGCCAAGAGGGATGCATCATCAATCAGGAAGAATAGAAAGGATCAGAATGATCTTGGCTCCTTCTCTAGGTGTTATCAAAATTGTTTGAAGTTGAAAATTATTAACTAACTTAATTTAAAACGGGATTTTCTATATCTGACATCAATTTATCTCCCTTTGAGACTTATGATGGTATTTGACATCCATCCTAAGACTCACACCATTCCTTTTTAAATTCCTGGTCTACATAATGGATTATTATTCTTCACCCAAATTGTGAAAATATTTAGAACAACTGGCAACTTCATTATTGTTTCTGTAAGAATATTATACTGTAACTTAATATTGGGTTTTCTTTTGTTTCAATTTTAAAGGTCCTTTGGTGGGGAGGTCCATAAGGGGGGTGGTATCTTCTTTATTCTAGTGTAGTGCCCCCAAGATTTAACTCCCTGGAGCCTGACTGCAGTGTCTGTAGTCAGCAGCACTTGAGGGGCCCTCTCCACTTCTCCGCGAGTGGTTCGTCTTTCCGTGTCCGCAGACATACTGAGTCTCCTGGCTTGAGTGGCTGTACTGCTGAATCCAAAGGCACAGGAGCTTTAACCTGGATGTATCTGTGGAGAGAGTTAATGACTTTGCCCAAAGACGTTAAATAATCCCCCAAGATCTGTTCTCCTTTCAGGTGCATCTGACTATCTTTTCCTGTCAAATTTGTAACGTAAGGCCTTCCATACAATATTTCAAAGGGACCAATCTTCAAGCCATTTCAATGGAGTTTCCTGACATAATTTTCTAATTTGTTGTTTATTTGTTCGATTCATCCTTTCTACTTTCACACTAGACTGTGGTCTCCATGGAGTCTGTAAATCCCATTTTATCTGTAACAATTTAGAAATTTCCTGTATGATTTCTGCTACAAAATGGGGTCCCCCATCTGAAGAAAATCCTTTGGGAACTCCAAATCTAGGTATTATTTCCGTCAAAAGCACTTCTGCTACCTCCCTGACTTTGTTGGTGCAACACGGGAAAGCTTCTGGCCAATCTGAAAAGGTATCAACAGTTACTAATAGTTATACGCTTTACATTTTGGTAATTCGGAGAAATCAATTTGCCAGAAATTCCCAGGTATAAAACCTCTTCTTACGTCTCCTGGTAAGGGTCTTTTTTTTAATTTGGGGATTATTCTTCAAACAGATTTCACAACCTTGTGTAATACCTTTAGCAATTTTTAGCATGTTAATGCCCATTGCATATGTTCTCACCATTTCTGCCAGGGTCTCCGCTCCCATATGAGTGGTACCATGTGTTCTTTTCGTAAGTTCCCTCATTATGTGAGGGGTAACTGTACATTGTCCATCTGAAGTTTTCCACCATCCTTCAGGAGTCTTAGTACCTTTTAGAAACTCAGCCAATTTATCTTCTTTCTCTCTATATTGAGGGACATTAACATTAGAAGCTCTTTCAGGAACTAAGGCTGCAATTTTTGTAAATGAAACAGCTCTTTTTGCAGTTTCATCGGCCTTTCGATTTCCTTTGATTATATCAGTCTGTCCAGATTGGTGTGCTCTGCAATGTATTACTGTTACCTCCTTTGGTTTATTGACTACTTCGAGTAATCTCAAAATTTCTTTGCTGTATTTTATAGGATTTCCTTGTGGTGATAGTAATCCTCTCTCCTTCCAAACTGCACCATGTGCATGTATTATTCCAAAGGCATACTTTGAGTCAGTGTATATGTTGGCTCGCTTTCCTTCCAAAATTTCTAAAGCTTGGGCTAATGCAATTAGTTCGGCCTTCTGAGCAGAAGTGTTCGCTGGCAGCGACGTTGCCTCTCTCTCTTCTTCAGCAGCCGTGTCTGCCCCCAGCAGTATGTCATCTACATGCCGTAACAAGGTACTATTAGCTTCCTCACCTCGCCACTGCTCCAGTTTTTTCACGAGCACGGTACCAAAACCAGTGGGGCTATTGTTGAATCCTCGGGGAAGCACTGTCTGGCATAACTGCATCTTTCGTCCTGTTGAGGAACTTTCCCATACAAAACAAAACAGTTTCTGACTTTGTTCTTCTATAGGGATGCAGGAGAAAGCATCCTTCGAGTCCAGTACTGTAAAATAGACATTAGAATCAGTAACAGTAGTTAGCAAGGTACAGGGATTAGGTGCCACTGGAAGGACATCCACTACCATTTGGTTGATAGCTCTTAGATATTTTACTAATCTATGTTTCTGTGGCTATTTGATAGGTAGAATTGGGGTGTTATATTCTGACTGCAACAGTCCGTACTTAAGGAAGCTGTTTATGATAGATTCCAATCCAACACAGGCTTCCAATTTTATAGGATACTGTTTTCATCTTACCGGCTTAGCTCTTGCCTTCAATTCTATTCTTACAGGTTCAGCAGATTTAGCTCTTCCAGGTTTCTCAGTTGCCCATACGAAGGGAGTTACAGCATCTTCTATTTCCACAACGTTGACTGCCTTTTCTTTGTCTTCTGCTGTCCCAAGTAGTTCCTGTAACACATATCTCTGTGCTTCCCAGGCATTATTTTGTGGAATACGGACTCTTACTTTATTTGCACCAAAAGCTATTTCTGCCCCTAATTTATTCAACAAGTCCCTTCCCATTAGAGGTAACGGGCATTCTGGGATGTATAAAAATTCACGCACAAACGTCTTGTTACCAATTTTACACTCAATCGGTTGGAAAAAGGGTCTAACCTCTTGCTTTCCTGTTGCACCAACAACAGCCATAGAATATTTACTCATAGGTCTTTACAACTATTTAATAACAAATAAGTTGCTCCTGTTTCAACTGAAAACTTAACTACATCATTTCCCATTTAAATTTCAACCAGGGGTTCCGCTGGCGACTCTATCTTTTCAACCCCCAGTCCCTGTCAGTCATAAACCAATTAATTCCTCCACTATAGGTGTCACTGCAGGAGTTAAAATCTGATTAGACTGTTTTTTGGGGCATTAATTTTTCCAGTGTCCTCTGTCTTGCAAATAGCACACTGGCCTTTATCTAAGGGGGCCCTAAATTCCAGATTTCTTCCCATCCCTCGGCTCTGCCCTTGTCCTCATACCCTTCTAAAATCTCGACCTCTAGATGAGGTCTGAGCCTTGACAAAAGCAGCAGCCAATAGTGCTGCCTTTTGCTTTCTATCCTTCATTTTTTCCTTTTCATTTTATTTTTTCTTAACTTCCTCTCTATTATTGTATACTTTATATGCAATTTCAATCAGCTGGGATATTGTCATCCCAGACATTCCATCCACCTTCTG
>JANZLQ010000008.1:5726541-5746735 GCA_026212715.1 Elanus axillaris | reverse complement strand
TTGTATACTTTATATGCAATTTCAATCAGCTGGGATATTGTCATCCCAGACATTCCATCCACCTTCTGTAATTTCCTACTTATATCAGGTGCTGATTGGCCTACAAACAGGGCGGTAAAAGTCATTTTATTAGCTTCATCTTCAGGGTCTAAATCTGCCTATTTCCTGGCTACCTCGCATAATCATTCATAAAAAGTGGATGGATCTTCTGTTTTACCTTGTACCACTTGATATAATTTAGCAAGGTTTTTTTGGTCTAGGTATCCCCCCCCCCCTTTTTTTTTCTTTTATACTGTACAGAATTAGCTGGTGGTATTGCTTAATCATTAACCTCCTTATACTCAAATTCAGGTTCCAATTAAACTCCTGAATTGGCATAAACCTGTCAGGGCCATCTCTGGCATTCTGCTGTTCATTCTCCTCCCTTGCCTTTTCTATAACCATTCTTTTTTTCTTCTGGTGTGAACAAATTCTTTAACAACACTTGAATACCCTGCCAGTCCAGGTTATGGTTTTCAATAATCATCCTAAAAGATCTGTACATTTTATCGGGGTTATCTCGATATGATCTGGCAGACTCTTTCCAGTTCATTGAATCGGATGTTATAAGTGGTACTTTTACATATACCGGCATAACATCTGGACCCACCGCTTGGCGACGCAGGGCCTGAATGACAGGATGCTGTTGTGCTCGAGTTCTGCCTGCTGTTGGACTGAAAACCTCATGACCTCTGTCACTATCTCCCCCCCACACACACTAGTAACACTTTCCTTATCTGGAGCTACTAACATCTGGATATCCTCCTCATCATCTTCCAGTTTTAGGCACCTTTTCCCAATACTACAAGCAGAGCAACACCTTGGTGCCTTCTTAATATCCTCCATCATGGTCATTACATTTGAATCAGAAGTTAACAAATTGCTTTTCCATATTTCATGATTGTTTCTTAATGAAAAAAACAAATCAACATCCAGCAGCTCCTTCTTCCAAAGGTCACAAACTCTCTTTTTTTTCCCCCGAGTTCCAGCCAAAGCTCTCTGCTCAGCCAGTCCAATCTTCTTCCTCGCTGGCTTGTCTTTCGGCACACGGGGACGGCCTGCTCCTGTGCCTTTAGGATTTCCTTCTTGGAGAATGTCCAGCCTTCCTGGACTCCTTTGCCCTTCAGGGCTGCCTCCCAAGGGACTCTGTCAACCAGGCTCCTAAAGTGCCCAAAGCCTGACCTCCAGAAGTCTAAGGCAGCAATTCTGCTGATCACCCTCCTTACTTCTCCAAGAATAAAAACCACTACTGTGTACCACAGAGGGCTATGCAGGTGATAGAAAAAGGGGTTCAGCAGTGATACAGTTTGTTCTTTCTTTGAAAACCTGGTTCAGAAGCTGCTTAGCGTAGCATTTCACCCTCCACTATCTCTAGCTTATCTGCCTGGGAACAGAAAGGGTTAGGGTGGAAACTTGTCTTGATGAGATGATGCATTTGATGGACCCCAGAAAGACAGCAACAAGGAGGACTTACTGTACAGCCGAAGCCAGGTCTGTGGTTTAAGCTTTCTTAAACAGGTGGAACAGCCTTCAATTTCTCCAAAGACCTCAAAAGTGAACAGGTAAGAGGGTCCCAGAATAAAGGTCATCTCTCTCTATTTCAATATCTTTAGTTCACGCAAGAAAAGGGAATTTTGTACAAAATTTAACATCAGCTGCCCCACTGAGGCAACTACTTGGTGAAAGAGCACAGCTGCTGAGATCCATCTGTTCCTTACAGAACTCAGCTTCTTGTCTCCCCGCAAAAGAGATTTTCTACTTTTCACCTGCTGTCACAGACTTTCGTATAACAATAACTCTTTCTTCAGTAAAATATTACCTTTTTTTTTTTCAGAGTGATGAAGACAGGAGATTTTTGCATGAGATCTACATCACTTGAAGTAGTTCTCCCAGTTATCACAGCAAGGACAGGTGGTAGAAGTATTGATAACCACAAGGTAGAGAAACGTGATCTCTCGAAATAGTCTAGCAGACACCAAATGCAGCCCTGTGCCAAATTCCAGATACCTCTCCTTAGCCCATGCCAGCATCCAGCAGAGCCTGTCACTCACAACTTACCGTACAAGTCAGATAGCGAATACATAATTTAACCTCATTTGGCCTGGCTGTATTTCAGGATTAGCGTTTCTTCCTTCGCTCCCGATATTGTGCTGTGAAAATCTCTTTGCAATGGATTCACGTGCTTTAATGCAGTGAAAACACATGCGGCTGCCTCTTCGGCTTATTAGGGCCACAAATGTAATCCTCCTCCAGGCACACCTCCTGTTTAGCCTTTGGTGTGGCAGCTGCGGAGACTAGTGCCAGTTTCATCAACTCACTTGCCTGGAGAGTCATTGCCACCCACCAGACTATGTGGGACCAGCAGATGGGAGCCAGTCAGGACAGAGGGGCAACGCTTCCTTTCGAAACCCCACATCAATTTAAGGGGGGGGGGGATGAGATAGCACAGCGCTTGTGGCAGCAAACATTGCCATGCCTGTCTTCCAAAGTGCGGTTAATTCAGCCTTTAATTATCCTAGCTGTGGGAGATGTCCCCGCTGCAGGAACGCCTCTGAGAGCTCCGCTGCTTTGATGGGCCTTCTGTGGTTCTCAGCTCTGTCAGCAGAAATAAGTTACCTTTAAGAAGACCTAATCAAATCCTTGCTTAGCATTTCAAAAATGGCATTTAGCTCACACAGGTGATGCTTCTGGGTCTTAGGGCATTTTTTGTGGATCTGGGACTAAATTAGAAAACAAGCTCTGAATTGCTTTGGCTTCCTCAGCATCGGGCTTGTTGAATTAGTGTGAAAGCCTGCTTTGGAGAAGTCAGCTACGTGGTGAGAAAATCCTTTCCCAGTGCCCTTATCTGCAATGCAGGGAGCTCCCTGAGACAGTCAGGCTCACCTGGAGAAGGATCTGCTCTTTCAGGGAGAGCAAGATGGGTTGATGCCTACGGCCATACTTTCCACTCCGGCAGCAAGGTTCAGAGAAACCTGTCTGCATTTCAGCAGTGGAGAAATGTGCGAGGACAAAATGCAAGCCGTTAGTTCCTGCCATAGTAGAGTGGTCAATAATAAAAGAGAAAGAGAAATCCACCCTTTGATGTTTCTGGCTAGACAGTCAGGAGAGGGTGAATTCACTCTTGCCCTGAAGTGAATAAACTCTAATTCCCTATATTTATCCTTTCTAGCTGTTTGATATACTTAATTGGCTCCTATCACTGTTTGTAAGGTAACATCTGTAGGGGCAAGATCAGCTGTATTTGATTTATGATTTCCATGTTTATAGCCACATAGCCACTCTAGCTGTATTTGGTTTAAAAGTATAAACCAGAGATTGGGTTTCTTTAAAGAAAGTCGGAACAATGCTCCCACCTTGCTCTCACAGATGGTAAGAACATCATTTCCATCCTCCTTTTCCTCCCCTCTGCTGCTCCTCCAGCACAGACCTCCTTTTCCAAACCAAGCACTGTTTTCCTGCATTCTTATGCTTTTCCAGGGTGATGCTTTTACTGGAAGAGTTTTGTCTACCCTCTAGTGGGAATTTGAATTCTAGCACCTGCAGAGCTAAGCTGTGGGAGTACAGCAGGCTGGAGTAGGCACAGCCCAGATTTATTGCAGGACCAGTCTTTGCGGTGTTTCCAGCAAAGCCGATGCCCGATTCCTGTCGTTTTCCCTCCCTCTGCGAGATTCAGGTTTGCATTTTGGGAAAAAGGATGGAGGCCATGTTTGCTAGGATTTTGTTCTGGTAGAGAACAGACTGTGATTTTTCACTGGTGGTTGATGCCCAAATATTTAGCTCTGCTAAGTAAGTATAGCTGTATTACTCGTGTTGAGTCGAAGTGAGGATGGAAGTTTAGATCACATGCAGCGGTAGCCAAATAACCTTGGTGATAAAGAGCTGGTCCCCCAAAACCTCCTCTGAAGGAAAACAGAAGTGCTCCTTCCACAGACGCAGAGCACACGGTTGGGCAGGAACCAGGGCCTGAGTAGCGCAGACACTGCTCTAACTCAACTTTTATTACTGAAGTGCCACAACCGAGCAATCAAGACTCCCTTGAAAATCTTACCCTAAGCCTAAAATGCACTTTGTAAAAGCTCTGGGCTGGGAACTGATCTCTTCCCTGCTTGGCTGCTAATTTGCTTTGTAACCGGAGGCAAGTCACTTAATGCCACTGTGCCTCAGTTTCATCACCTGTAAAATAGGAGCGATATATAAATATCTCAGAGCAGCTTACTAGAAAAAAAGGTAAATGTGAGAAAAGTCCTATAGGCAGGTGCTGCTGCCCTGTCTGTTAAGATACCTTCCAACTGATAAAAAGCATCATGGGGCGAAGGGAAAAGGGAATTTTCAAAAAGATTTATTGCTTGAAATCGTCGCACAAGTGCATTTGTATGCCACTGTCTGCTAGGTCTTCTTCATTACTGCTGAGGCCATAAGCGATCAGGCCAGCCTGGCTCACTCAGTGGAAAATTGCCGCTGTAGGATCATTTGGGGCTGGAAATAAACCCACCCATAATGCTTCCCCACTTCGTGCCAAGTCACCTCCTTTTTGCCCAGCTTAACAGATCTGTAACGAGAGGAGAGCAGGCGGCTTTACCCAAGAGAAGATGTCTTCTAGCCCCGTCAGCTGCAGCTCCAGGGCATCACATTGATTGATTGATTGATCAATCATCATTGATTGATGATACAGGGGCTGGCACCATGAAAGTCCGTGAAAATTGGAGGAGAGATGCGACAATATCACGGGGTGCTCTTGTGGTAAAACAAAAAAACCTTCTCACAGATCCACTGACAAAATAGGGATTCTGCCAGATGCGTGGGAATTGTCTTGAAAGTGCCCTGCGATGCAGTCAACTAGCTCGTGCCTACCAGGGGCAAACGGGAACCACAAAGCTTTTAGTAGAACCGTTAGAAGGGACAGAATGAATTTCCTAATCATTTTTCCAAAAAGCAGCTGGGTCTTGAGCAACAGGCTGCATGCAGTGAAGCTAGGTTTGCTAGCTTGGGTAGCAGGGATCATGCTGGAAATACAACTGTATTTAGTGAAAACGTGCGAAGAAAGATGTCTCCAGGAACTATAGCTTCTACCTTGCTTTATTAGGATTCACTACGGCATTGTCTGTCTGTCCATAAAGTTGTATGTCCATCTTCTTCACCTTGTCTTCTTTCACTATTTTATGAAGTAAAAGGAAATGCATAAAGTATTTGAAAAACACATTTTTCCATTATTTTTTTTTTTAAAAAAGAAGCTCAGAACTTTGTTTTCTTTGTAAGAGTGGAGAACACCAGCAGTACTACAGCTTCCAGGCAACCACCTCTCGCTTGGTTTAGAAATCAGTGATATAACCATTTTGGGGAACAAAGAAATGGAGGAGACATCTTAAAGATAAAATACCTTTTAATTCACATGCCTTTTAAGGTTCTAGCAATGATGAATCAAACATACTCTGCATTATACTTGCCTGCAGCAGCCCTGAAAAATCATGTTCCCTCTGTGTGTTTTAAAAAAGCAGCATTTGAGCTTTAAATTTTATTTTGGAAAGACACTTAGCTCAGTGTTTATCAGCTTTACTTTTTCTCCTTCTGGGTCCCAAAGTACAGCTCTGACTAAAAGCAGGAACGTATTTGTTTCTCCTGCTTTAGGAGGCATCCAACTCACCCTGCTCTCCACCGCAGCACCCAGTGGGCTGGGGCACCAAGTCAGCAAGACACCTTAGGCAAAAGTACCGCTCTTTTCCAGTCGCTATTCAGAAAATCGGACTCGAAATACATTTTCTTTCGGGTAAACTTTTTTTCCCCTCCTAGACTTTATTGTGTGGCCTTTACATCGAAGTGGCATCAGCTGGCACTGTTGAATGCCTCTACTGTCACAAAACGAAAGGGAGCTTTAAGGGAACACACAAAGTATTTTCCTTTACATCTCTTCTCCTGTTCTGCTAGCAGGGAAAAGCAAATACAGTTTGGGGCTGGTAGGAGTTGAATAGCGATGTGTTCATTTGTTGTTTGCTGCTTTAAAGTTTAGGTTCACTCAACCTGCGTTTTCAGTGTAGAAAATATTGACAGATGGAAGGAGTCATTCAAAGTTTATTCTGCTCACTTAGCCTTACCAGCAAAATGACAACATCTATCCGAGGTCTAAATGATTCAGCGGTGAGCCTGGCATTACCCCCCACTTCATGTGCTGGATCACTACTGTACGGTCACACTGTACAGCTAAGGCAGCAGCACCCCAACTGCACGTACCAGTACATCGGGATAAAACTGCAGCCTCGCCTCACATCAATATCCAACACAGACCCTGTGAAAGTAGACCACTGCCAAGCTATTTTAGCCTTTCTCTCTACTAGCTGTTCACCAAGCTCTTCATTTTGATGCTCCATGCGGTCTGCTTCACACTCTCTTCTTAGGCGTTCAGTACAACACAGAATTGCTTGAAAGGCAGCTGGATGCAGCCAGATTAGGACAGAGTTTTTGCGATTTTTTTTTTTTAATGCAGACTGTTACAGTCAGTGTTTTTGCTCTCTGGGAGGTTTGAGTACGAGGACAGCCTTTTGCTCTCACTTCTTATGGGAATACATGATTTGGAGAGAAAAGGAAAAAAAACGCTGATTGCCTTCCTGGACAATTAAGGGTAGAAAATAGCTCTGCTGCAGTCTCTGACAGTACGTGAGTCACTGTGAAGGGTAAGGTTCGACGTGCCTACAAGAGCAGTCAGCAATTCCGAAACTTCATCCTTAGTATTATAAGACTTAACATGCCCCTGAGAGGTTTACCTTGCAAATTTATTCTCTTGGGCCCTCTGTGGTCCCAGGCAGCGAGCAACTTGAGCTGACATGACTGTCTCTGCAGACAAACCTACTAGAGACCTTTGACAGAAGCCTGGTTACTGGAGCAGAACTACGCTGTGAATTAGCCTGCAATAGTGTAGTAATTTATGTAGCTGTGTTGTCACACTGTGCACAGAGCTTGGAAAGTGTCTCCTGTTTACTGCAGTTGAAGCACTTACCCTTGTTTCAGCAGTAAACTTAACAGCTGCTAAAAATAGCAGCTATCGAGATGTCACCCTTCACAGTAAGCAAAAGGAATGAGTCACATGAGATAATGATCTCTCAGTCCTGCAGAGCACCTGAGCAGTCCTTGAGTGCTTTAAAAATGCCTGCCTTGAGGTTGAGAGTTTCTCCTTTTCCAGACCCAGCCATGCCACTGGAAGATGTGGCTGCCCTTCGCCGGGAGGTTCTTGCCCCACCAGCAAGCTACAGCTCCCAGGAGCGTTCCCTAACCTACTTCGGCATTTCAAAATCAGCTCGTTTAGCCTAAACTAAAGAAAGGTAGGTGGTGGATGAGCAGGCGAGATAGGGAGAAGGCAAGGAAAAAAAGCTATGTTAAGGAAAGCGAGGAGGAGGCGAAAAGGTAGCCTCTCTCCAAGTCGCCGAAGCTGTGTGACTGTCACTCTTGCTTTTAGAGGCTGAAAGGCTTGAACACTTCCATTTCACACTCTTTACCTTTAGCTGCTCCGTTTTATAGTGTACGTGTAGTTGCATTGAAGAGCTTCTGCTCGTGTATGATAAGCTCGGCTTGGGCTCGAGAAGGAAGAGCTTCTGAGAAAAAGAATTAAAAATGCTCTG
Source organism: Elanus axillaris (assembly GCA_026212715.1). Lineage (NCBI taxonomy): Eukaryota > Metazoa > Chordata > Aves > Accipitriformes > Accipitridae > Elanus > Elanus axillaris. The sequence goes on along the minus strand of JANZLQ010000008.1, from coordinate 5,739,089 downwards.
AGAGAGGAAAAAAAGATAATTTTTAATCCGCTCCTTCAGATGTGTAAGTGGTAGACACGTCTTGTGCTTTCACACAGAGGAAGAGAATTTGGGCAGCGCGTTTGTATATTTTGCCCGTGTTGGAGAGCTGGGATGTTATGAATCTATGTCAGAAAAGATTTCATGTGAATCGTCTTGCGTATTTGTGTAACTTGTGGATTTGAATGAGCCATGTGTATAGGAAACCAAGTAGCTTGACCATGATTGATCACCATCTAGTGGCAACCCGCAAAATTCAGACTTTGACAACAACCCAGAAGAGGACCATCTCAAACAGAAAACATGTCAAAAGGCCCGTGGCACCGCTTCTGAAGGATGTATCTGATGGCTGAGCCTTTACCAAATAAAGTGTTCTAAATATCCGCAAGGCATGTTAAACGCCACGGTGCCCGTGTGCGCTGGGGCACGGTGCTAACGGGTGGCGGGTGCCCAGGCTTTGCTGGGCCAGCTGCCTGCCCCAGCCTTCCGAGAGCCCCGGCACCAGCGATGCTCCTGGGCACCGCTTGTTTTGCTAGCAGCAAGGTTACCGGCAATGTATGCCTAATCGCAGAGCCTCATGGCCAGAAGGGACCTCCAGAGGCCAGGCAGGCTCGTGTCCCTCCTGCTCAGCGCCTGGCGAGCCCGATCCTGGAGACACGCAGCGGTGGAGACTCCGCTTGTCCTTACCAGGGCTTCATCGCCTGTCCTGAGAGAAAGTCCCTCCTTTCCATGGTATCCGCCTGTGAGGGTTTTGAATACCATTTGGTTTTCTGTCCGGTTCCTTCCCCTTGGGACGTTTCGCGGAGTGCTCGTGGCACGCTCCTCTCGTGTGTGTCTTCCCTGAAGGACAGGCTCCAAGGCTGGACGCCGGGCTCCAGCTGGGAGGGTACCAATGCTGCGGAGGGTGGAAAGGCTGCTACGCAAATCTCGCACGTTATCTCCGTATTTATACATCACAGCTTTGCATCTGCCCTTTTTGCCACAGCAGACCCTGTCAGCCCACTGAAATTGTCGGCTGCTGTCCAGCCTGTGATTCACAGTAACCACAGATCTTTCTCTGCCAATCTGCTAAGTAGTTTTTTTGGTTTTTTTTTACTCCTTCTGTGTTTGCACAGTTCATTATTTCTACTTAAACACAGAACTTCGGACCTGTCACTGTCTAAAAGCATCCCGTGTTTTTTCAGACCATAGGTGCAATTTTGTCCTCTCAGCTTCATGACATCTGCAAATATAATAACCAGACTTTACTTCATCATCCAATTTGTTAATGAAAACACTAAATATCCCTAAACCCAGGACAGACTGGTCAAATCCCCACTCAGCGTCTCCCCCTACTCTGATAGTAAATCACAGAAAGTGTCAAAACTTATTCTGGAGTCAAGATATGTGACATCATCTTTTTTCTTCATGTACAGGCCTGTTAATTTGTTGTAGTAGGACATCAGAACGATCTGGGATTGTACATAGCTGATAGATTCATACTGGCTGGCACTCACCTGTATTCATCTTCTGTAGATTATCATCTGATTGTCTCTTCCAGTATTTGTCTGAGATAGACATTAACGTGACTGTTAATTCCTCGTTCCTCCATTTTTTACATATATACACACACTTAGAGAGAGAGAGAGAGATATCCTTGTGTGTATATAATACGTATATATATCTCCTTGCATTCACCACGTATGTCCTCCTCTGGTACTCCTCTCATCCTCCCCTTGGCCAGCCCTGAGATTTCACCATTCAGATCCTCAGTGCCCTATGCTGAAGTTCATCTTGTCCATCTAATCTGAAAACATCTGATTTACCTAGGTGCTTTCTAAGTATGTAATTCAGTGGTTTCAGCAACCGTGACAACATCTGCTGTGTTTCGCTCGGGCTGTAATAAACACAGCACTACATCAGTGACAGCACTGAAATCAAGGGACGTCGTTCCCACGTCCAGACTAAGCTCCCAATGTTTCTATAATCAGCCGCAAAGCCCGGAGCGAGAGAACCCTGTGTTTTGGGGAACAGTCTGGTTGGGTGGTTTTAAGTTTCACCTTTGAGGTAGCTTACAAACTTTTCTTTTTGCTCCTCTTTCTTTGATTGCTAAGAGAGCTATATATAAACCTGCTCCCGAGACAGCTTTTTGACAAGTGCTCAACCACAGGGAGAGGGCGAAGCCAGCTGCAATTCTTGCTACCGTATAAACACACCTGCCTTTGCAGGAGCTGACAGCACCAAAGCCATCCTGGGTTTGCTGGGATTTTCTTCAAGGGATTCCATCATAACTTTAATGCAGTTTCTGGCTTGGTCAGGTGATTGTTTCTCCCGGGCTGCTGGACATATTTGCTCCACTTACACCTTGAAAGAGAGAGCATGGCCCGCTGGAAGTTCCCTCCGATCACCACATAGAGTAGCAGGTTGCCGCATGTGTTGAGTGCAGCCAGGGGCCGAGAGATGATGTAGGCAGTGTGGATTTGCTTCTCCACGTGACAGCTGACTGGACGCAACCGCAGTTCAACCCGAGCCACCCGAAAGACGTGGAAGGGGAGGAAGCACACGTAGAAGACCACCAAGAGGACGACAGCGAGTCTGCGAGCCTTTTGTTTGTAGCAAGCCCGCGTGTGGGGCCCGGTAGCCAAGGTGTAGATGATGAGCGTGTAGCACAGAGTCACTGTTAGCAAGGGCAAGAAGAAGACCAGGCCAGTCAGCAGCCAGTTATACCACCTGGTTGTGCCCAGGTTTTCAGAGCTGGTAAGGTCAAGGCATAAGGATCTGTTTTGTGCCTTTTTTGAGGAGATCAGGAAGTTGACGGGGCTGACGGCTGCCAGTGAGATCACCCAAACGGCTGCGCAAGCGACCGCTGTCCACCGCTTCCTCTGGATGTGGAAGAACTTCATAGGGTGGACAACCACCACATAGCGGAAGGCGCTGAAGCAGGTGAGGAAGAGGATGCTGCTGTACAAGTTGAAGTGGAAGCCAAAGCGGATGAACTTGCACATGAATCCACCAAAGATCCAGTGCTCCCCGCTGGCGTAGTAGTGTATCAGGAAGGGAAGGCTGGTGAGGTAGAGCAGGTCTGTGAGCGCCAGGTTCAGCATGATTATGGTGCTGCTCTTCCAAGGCCTCATCTTGAAGCTGTAAACACAAATCGCAATGACGTTTCCTGGGAAGCCCACCAGGAAGATGATGCTATACATCATGGGGAGGTACAAAGTCTTCAGACCGACTTCCACATCAGTGCAGTTGGGAAAATCACCTTCAGTGTCTTGCCAGGTGGTGGGGTTGGCTAAGTCATCATTTGTTGTGTTCATGTTTTTTCCTTAGCGCTTAAGGAAGAGAGAAATGTTTAGTGTTCACTGACAGGTAAGACCTTCTTGTAGCCCTTTAAAAACAAATAATAACCAGGTCCTTCCCTTCAACTTCCCATCAGTGCCACTATTAAAATGCCTTTATTGACTAAGGAAAGGCCTTACTGCTTTGATGAGAAGCGATCCTCATCTAGAGGCCTTTTGTCATATCTGTATAGAGATAGGTACAATTAATTTTAAAATACCTATCTTCGGGGAACAGTCTGCACAGGCACAATGAAGCTGTAATATAAGGGATTCCCAGCCCCACCGTGTGTGTGATGTGTGTCCCCTGGTATACAACTTTCTGCTCTCATCGGGGCTCAAGTGGAGCAAGACAGACTAGTTGTGTCGCGCTACTGACCAAAAGCATAGAGAGGAATGTCCAGAACATAACTGCTCCATAAAAGCTATTTGCAGCCTTGTTAATTAAGTGGAAAACAGGACAGATGTTGAAATGTTTTCATATTCTTTTTGATACTGGAGTTGGTTAAAATTATTTTCCCTGCTCCTTGGAAACAACTGATAGAGGCATATTTCATTCTTTTAGTTCATTAGCAAGATTGATGTTGCAAAGAAATAGGTTATTTTTAGGCTTGTCATTAGCTGCTATGTAAATGTCTATCCCTGCAAAATTTTTAAATAGTGTTTTGCTTTGACATTAGTCTTAGATAGAAGTTTTCTGAAACACCAGAATAAATTAATCCAACTTTGCAAAGCAGCCATTTGCAAGATACAATTTTGGACTTGAGCAGGATTCAAGGGAAATAAAGATAGCCCAGTATATAATCTCTACAACAGAAGACACGGGGCCTGGCAAATAATACCTGGCAAATAACTGCTAACACGGCATCCAGTAAGTGCATTTGTGTGAATGCCTTCTTTCTTTTGAACTAGAGTAAATGTTTGGATGGGAGAAAAAAATAATCTCTAGTGTCATTTTTTCCAGAGGAATGCAACTTCTTACAGGATGATGCCTGTCCTCAAATTGCTGTGGCCTGGATCTGTTAAAATGGATCCTACTGAATCACCGCTTCTATTTCTTGTTCCACTCCGAATTTTCCTGATATAGCTTCTACCCTCACCCACTGTGAGATCTCACAGAGACAGGTTGCAGGATTTGAATTCAAATTTGTGCAGAACATTCCATTCAAACATCTTTAAAACACTTTGAAAACCAAAGCTGGAGCTTGAGGAGGCACACACCAAACACTGGCACTTGTTTTTGAAGAACAAAACACCTTCAAACCTCTTCTCATGGCTGGGCATGGTGCAGGGGATGGTTTGGCTGAATCCATTGGTTCTAATTCTGCGTTAAGAAGTAACGCAGCGATACCATCGTCCCCAAACAAACTTGAAGCCTCTGGCATGGCTAATGGTTAACCAGGCTAACGAAAAGGGCCCCATCCTGCAGTAGCAGGTCGCGGCAAGCTCTCTGCCCCTGGAAGCACCAGGGCTGGGCACATCGCGGTGTTTACAGTGCACAGCTGTAAAGCGAGCTGAAGGGCACGGCTGGGTGCTGCTCCCGCATCACTTTCTTCACAGTTTTGCAGGTCTATCACTTTGTCAGCAGCTTTTTTTTCCCACCAACCAGCATGCTGCTGCAGCAAACATACAGGGGCTGGAGAGCAAATACCTACGATCGCCAAAGGGGAAGGCAGTGGCACGCGGCTGCTGCGGTCCCTACTGATAGCCACAGGCTCTCAGGTGCTTTTGGAGCCGTCCCCTTGGCTATCGGGCTGGATTTGGGTCAAGGAACTCCCTCGCTTGCCAGGCCGCTCCCTAAGCCCTGCACTGGTTGTGGGAACGTGAAGCGGGGACAAGTATTGCAAGAAAAAGCACATGGGTGTGAGGTCTCGGTTCTGAACTGCCCTGAGATTGCATCCAACCTAAAAGGTTACTATAGGGACCAAAGAAAGGAGACAGCAAGTCTTTGCTGTTGGCCTTATTATTTTGCTGTCTGAATTACAAATAGAATTTAGACAAAACTTAAATCTAATTAAGGAACAGTTTGTACTGTGGCAGATTTTATCACACTAAGTAATTGGCCATAATGGGACTTCTGCAGCCCAAGCTGAGGGCAAATGATATATGCTGTAGACACATAATGAACTTTAAATAAATTATCCAAGAGCAGAGCTTGTAATAAAAGGGAACTAGATTATTGAAACAGAAACCCCCTTTCAGTCTTAACGGTGGTGTCACTGCTCTATTACATGGTATTCTTTACTGTAACCAATTGATTGGAGTCACTTTAAAAAATGTTGCGATTGCATGTCTTTAATTGCAGTCACGTATAAGGGAAACTTGTCTGCTCCTGCATTGTGATAATTTAATTAGAGCCTGCTGGAAATAAAAGCCAAATGGCTGCAGCCACGGCAAAGTAACCTAATGCCTGTAATTGGACTATATTTCACACAGATGTGTTGCTGAATAAATTAAATAGGATTTGGCTCGCAGTGTTCGACTCTTCCACTGGCTCAGATTTAAGAGATGCAAAGTATATATTTAGGGTTGAAGATGTGAGCCCTCTTTCCCTTACCCTTTATAATTCAGGGAGGTATCTCCATGCAGAAAGAGTATGTGGATTTAACTTGAGTATTGGATGCATCCCAAATAAGTCTAATTTGTTCTATGCTTCCACCCTTTGCTCACCTCTCTCCACTTTGCCCTGCCTCTAAGTTCACACTTGAAATCAAAATATGCATTTTACCTGTAAATCCTTGGTCTTGCCTTCTCTCCTCTTCATAGCTGGTTCCTTAAATACCCTACTCCAGCTGGCAGAGTTTGCTTTTAAATTCCACGGGCTTGTGCAGTGACACTGTCTGGGAAAGCCATAGCAACTGGTCGGGGCTATCGGGCAGGTTGCGGGAGCACTCTGCCTCCGTTCCCAGGTCTCTGCCGGGCGAAGGCGGCGTGGGCTCCGCCGTGCTGAGCGAGAGCGGCTCTGACCCCTCTCGCCTTATCGTAAGGCCAACAGCGGGCTAGAGCTGTCACCTCCCCGGCAGCGGGGCCGTCCTGGTGTCGGCCGTCCTCCGTCTGGCCTCTGCCACCCGCGTAGAGGTGGGACCTGCCTCGTGTCGCTTGCAAAATCCCTTGGGACTGCCTGTAACCTGTCCGGCCTGGCTGGAGCGGTTTGTTATGGGTGCTTCCAGCCCCCGGCGAGGGAGGCAGGCCAGAAGCTCCCAGGCCAGGAGAAGCAGCCCCACCACAGTGCCTGCCTGAAGGAATATCTGCTCCCCGAGTCCCAGAGCACAGTGTAGGAGAGGTGGGAGACGGGGGAGAGAGCAAGCTGGGTTTCAAACTGCAGGAGCTGCCCGGCAGAGGCCTTGCTGGATGGTGGGAGCGGAGATGAAACCTCTGCCTCTCAAGGAGGGTGAAGGTACCCGTCCGTGTTCTCCAAACTGGGACAAGCTTGGTGGGACAAGCTGCCCCTTCTGCAGGGAGGGACCTGGCTCTGAGAGGAGCAGGGATGGTGCAGCCGGAGCACAAGCAGGGTCTTGTGGCTGGGAGAGGTACCTAAGACCTTGTGCTTGTGAGGGCAGCCTGGCTGGAGGAGGGCTTTTCTGGAGAAAGGGATTGCATGACTCTGCCAGACAATTCTCCTGACCATATGACATGGGTGATGCACTTTTCTGCTGGCATGACTTTTCCAGAGGTCAGAGGAATGAAGAAGCCCAGAAAGGAGGTCAAGCGATGTGCTCCCTTTGCATACGGTTTGAAACAATACCCCGCCTGCTGTGTGATCTGGGGCATTTCACAGTCCCCAAGTACCCAGGCGATGAAGCAGAAGAAAGTCCACCCCCTCCTTGCATGTGATAGCCCTCAAGCAGGGGCTAGCAGGAATCACTTCGCCCTTTGGAGAGGGAAAAAGGCCACAGGCACCTTCGGAATGCCCTGCGGCAGGGGTTTTACTTACTTTGTACTGTAAACTGCAAGGAGCATGGGCCCACCCAGAGGTGCCAGGGTAGTTACAGTGTGGAAGTTAAAGATTTTATGGGGTGACATAGCTTTCCAGTATGTGGTGCTCGCTGAGACTTTAACACTATGGAGATCTCCTGTTAGAGCCGGTATTTAGACATTTTGCTTGATCTTCTCTCCCACTTCCTTTTCAATAGGTTTTGACTCTTAGGCCAACTGTGCTCCGTTGACTTTCACCTTGTGGCAAAGCAATGATCCTTACACCAGCTTCAGACTTCTCTTCCCCACCCCCCACCCTGCCCCTGCAAAGAAAACACTTTCAAAGGCATAATCATTCCAGATTTGATTTTGAATTAAATATTTGCAAACTTCTGTGAACAGGCAGGAAAGTTATTATCTTGAGAGGGAAATGTTTAGATGAGGCTGAAGAGAACTTGAATGTTTTCCAACACTGAACTTAATTTCAGATCTTGTTTGAAGGTATTATTTACTTTCTAATGATGTTAAGAGATGTGAACGTGGTGTTCCTCAGGGGTCGGTATTGGGATGGGCAACATTTAACATCTTTGTCAGTGACCTGGACGGTGGGATTGAGTGCACCATCAGCAAGTTTGCCAACCACACTGAGCTCTGTGGTGCGGTCGACGCGCTGGAGGGAAGGGATGCCATCCAGAGGGATCGTGACAGGCTTCAGAGGTGGACCTGTGCAAACCTCCTGAAGTTCAACAAGGCCAAGTGCAAGGTCCTGCATGTGGGTCGGGACAATCCCAAGCACAAATGCAGGCTGGGTGGAGAATGGATTGAAAGCAGCCCTGAGGAGAAGGACTTGGGGGTGTTGGCTGATGAAAAACTCAACATGACCTGACAACGTGTGTTTGCAGCCCAGGAAGCCAACCATATCCTGGGCTGCATCAAAAGCAGCATGACCAGCTGTTGAGGGAGCTGATTCTCCCCCTCTACTCTGCTCTGTTGAGACCCCACATGGAGTACTGCATCCAGCTCTGGGGCCCCCAAAATAAGAAGGACATGGACCTGTTGAGCAAGTCCAGACGAGGTCCATGAAGATGGTCAGAGGGCTGGAGAGAGAAGGCTCTGGGAAGACTTTATAGCAGCCTTCCAGTACCTAAAGGGGGCCTAAAAGAAAGCTGAAGAGGTACAATTTACAAGGGCATGTAGTGATAGGACAAGGGGTAATGGCTTTAGATTGAAAGAGAGTGGATTTAGATTAGATTTAAGGAAGAAATTCTTCACTGTGAGGGTAGTGAGGCACTGGAACAGGTTGTCCCAAGAAGTTGTGGCTGCCCCATCCCTGGCAGTGCTCAAGGCCAGGCTGGATGGGGCTTGGAGCAACCTGGTCTAGTGGAAGGTGTCCCTGCCCAGGGCAGGGGGGTTGGAACTAGATGAGCTTTGAAGGTCCCTCCCAACCCAAACCATTCCATGAGTCTATGAACCTGGAAGCACGAGCAATTATGTGCTGCATAATGTAATGGTGAATCAGGCTCAAATTATTTAGTAAAAATAACTTTTTAAAATGATTGCATAACTGTCCTGTTTCTTTACCTGATGCTTTCAGCATTTGCCATCGTCATGTGAATGACTTTCAGTTTACTAGTTGTACATAATCTGGTCCCCTTAACTTTCTGGTGTAAGTTTGGCCACAGCAACCTTGAATGCGAACATTACTTTTGGACTCCTCAGTACAAATATTCAGAAATAAACTGACAGTTGTTAACATATCCCTGAGTGATGTGAGCCACCATTTTTTATAGAAAGGATTGAAACTACTTTTTACCATATGACTAGCTACCAGATAGTAGTAATTTCAGTACTCTGCATCATGGAAACTGCATGTTCTGCAAAGTGCAAAAACACCCTTTGCAAAGGGCGTATAGGGAGTCACGGAAAGACCAGGTGTGTGAAGCTGTATATTCTCAGGAGTCCCAGTTTATTCCTACACACCTAGATGAAGAACTTTCTGCGTTTTATTTATAAGTTCCTGTCCATGCATATCAAGTTCATTGCTCTGCTTTTGGATTTTTTAATTTATTGTTTGATGTTTGTCTGCTCTGGTATGTTATTTTTGAGTAAGAATGGATATTGCTCTGGCGTTATGTTTCCAATTATGTTAAAACGGGATCATTACTTGAATACTTCATCTCAGGCTGAGTGTTAGGAAAAGATTTTGAAAAATCATGAGGAACTGAAAAAAAGCTTCAGGAATGAACGGAGTACTGAGAGGTGTTGTGGCACGCCTTGAGAGACTTTTGAGGCTTTAGGGATTCTCTCTGGTTAGTTTTTATTCAAGAGCAGATGTAACAGGAATGGGTCATAGCCATGATCACATCCATGGGAAGAGACTCCTGGCATTAGCATTGCTGGAGCTACGCCAGTCCAGGCTGGCAGTGAAGCACAGGTATTTCTCCATGAGGGTGGGGTAGCTACTAAAGCAAATCCCTGTAGTAATATGGTAGGTTCTTCAACTTTGGAATTTTTAAACCAACATCGAATGTGTTTTGTATAAATATTGGCACAGTCGCAGAGCAGCATGAGATCATACCGTTATGCAACTTTGCAGGAGAGACTCAAAGGTTTTAAAGGCTAGAGGGACCTCTAGAAAACACATTCTAAAGAGTCGTTATCACCAAGGCCTCATACACCCAAGGCCATATGATTTAGCTCAGAATTCCCAGTAAGTTGTAGTTAGCCCGTTTTTTTAATAGGAGGACAATCTTGATTTCAGGAGAGAAGGATAATCCTCTTATTCCTTTGATAGCTCATTCTAAAGGTGAATCATGCCCACAGTAGAAATCCTGTCCTTAGATTTTAATATGCCTCTCCAGGTTGCACTTCCAGCCTTTCAACTTCATAAGTGTTTCTTCTATAGGGAAAGAAAAGCCCATTTAGCAATGGCTGGCTTGGTTTTGTGGAAGTATTTAAACATTATAATCCAATCACCTTTCATACTTCTTCCTGATTAGTTTGGTAGCTTAGGGCATCCTATGACAAGCATCTGGGCTCCTCTAGCCTATTCTTTTTCCTCCCACTGGTTTTCTTAAGTAGAACACGAGGTCCTCCAGCCTCTGTCCTGGGTTTCCGCATCTCAGGCAACACGGCTGGAGCCATGTCTCTCTGCCTGTGATGCCAGACTCACAGAAATCCCAGGCATTCCCAGTGTCCATGCACCAGTCAGCTCTGCTCAAGCTACCCTGTAGGATTCTGCTGAGGGGTGTCAAGGGTGACCTGCTCTCCACAATTGACCCTCCTGAGCCCCTTAGGGGGAACCTTAGTTCTCCTGAAGCAATCGGGGAATCCCTCCTGCTTTGGGGCCTCTCTGTCCATTCATCCACTGATGGCACTGGTATTCCTTCTTACCATGACTGGAGCACCAAGCGATGGCTGTGGGCACTCCCTCTCCTGCCAGGGGTTGAAAGGAGAGATCATCGTATCCCTCTCCTCTTGAAAAATCTCGAAAGGGAGAAAATCTTCCACTCCTCCACCTCCACAGTGGAAAGATAGGAATGTAAAGAGATGTCCTGGGCTAGGAAAACATCACTCAAGGTGGGAAAGGCAGAGAGAAGTAGAATTGCAATGAATGGAGTCTAAGGAGCACAAAAAAACCCCATTCTGCTGCTGCACCAGCAACAACACAACATGGAATGTATTATTCTGCCCACTTTTATCATATAAAGCAGTGAAGTCATGCAGCAAAGCAACCTCTGTCATGCAATGTCAGCAAGAAAAGCCTCCGTAACGTAGGCCTTGCCAGAGTGTCTCTCCTGCTTTTCAGGTCTGACTACACTGTGCTACATTGTCTTCAGCTTGCTTCCAAAATATGTGTCATGGTAAGATACCTTAAAGTGATCCAGTTGTCAGAGATTGCCTCCTTCTGTCAGAAAATAAATGGGATCCCCCTGCTGTCTTTCCCAGCAAAATCTAGTTGGTTTTTTTTCCTCATTGGAAAGAGTTTTTTTCTTAAATAATTTAGTTAGCTTGATTCTTTGCTCAAATTTAGATGTTCCTTAGCATGTATTTTTACACAAATTCCATGCGTCCTATTGTGTAATCTCCCTATATACAGCTCTGAACCATTTTTGTGCTGTGCAAAGAATGACTTTGAAACTACTCTGACTTTACCATAATGGTTTGGGTCCCTTCTAATGGAAGACTTCAGAGACGTTATCTATCTTGGTCAGATTTCATGTTGGTTGGTAGGAGGTTTTCAAAAGCATTATGGGCATCAACAGGAGTTGGATATTAGTTGCCCTTGATTCCTCTAATAAATCTCTTCTTCTGACTTCATTGGCCGTGTGCTTCCTTCCTCCTCTGTTGCTCCCCTCTGTCTCTTTCTCCAACAGAGTTTTTATACTTGATGTGGAGACATTTTAAGGGCCCGCCATTAAAATGCGTTCACTGATTGTCATCAGGGTGATTTAAAACATGCACAACACGCACATACATTTTCATTCACACTCACAGCTTTTCCTTTGCAAAAAACTTCCTTTTTCCTTTGATTCTGCCTAAAATCCCCAGGGTGCAGCTGTCCCATGAGAGCTGGCAGCTTGGCAATTTTCGCCACTGAAACACCCACACCACACGTTCTTCCGGCCATTCATTCCCCTTCCTGCACGGAGTGCTTCCTTCCTGCGCTCACTGGGAAACTCCGACTGCTAAAATGTGGTGCTGATACCTCTGGTTTTTCTCTTGGTATAGCAGCTTTGCCCCCCCGGGGGGGGGTGGTGTGCCTGCAGGAGCTAGCAGGGTAGATGGGTGCGCACTGGCTGGACGCACACCCTTCCTCTGCGCGTCAGAGGTGTATATTCCAAAGACACGTTTGTTCCCAATTTATTTTCCCACGTGCTTTGTAATTGGTTATTGGAGTGAAACAAAAAAAAAAAATAAAATTGAAGAATGCCAAAAATACCCATGGGCCCTTGTACAACAGGATATGTAATTTGTACATTAGTCTTTGGTATGTTCAGTTTAAGTTCAGTGGGATTGTAGTGCTATGGCAAATTAGGCAACTACTGCAAAACATGTATTTCAGAGATGGGTTATCGTGTATCACACTTGGGGGTCCACAGCCTGTGTCTTAACTGGAAGTTCATGCTGCTTAGTTTTATTCTCTGCTTTCACTTCAGCTTTCAAGAGTTTAACATTTTTTTCCTATCTGTCTCTGGCACAGCACTAAGAAAATCCTCCTGCCTTGTTTGTACTTGTCTTGGTTTAACCCCAGCCAGCAATTAGGCACCACACAGCTGCTCGCTCACTCTCCCCCCC
>JANZLQ010000008.1:5685235-5718436 GCA_026212715.1 Elanus axillaris | reverse complement strand
AAGGCCTCGGTCGAGCCTGAACCAAACCGTGGGTTGTCCACTACGTGGCCTCTCTGTACGAGCCATTCCTCCACAACCCCCCACTATTTTTTTAAAAGGATCATCACTATGAAGTAAGTCAAAATACACCAGAGTGCCAAAAGGCCCTCTCTTTGGCTCTATTCTGGCCAAATTTCAGTATCTTTCCCCAGCCACTATGCCTAAGTAGTTTTTTAGAAAAATTAATAAGGTGTGTATATACAATACATGTATATATTTATGTCAGAAGAGGTATTATTGCCAGTATTTTCCCTGCTCAAAGGTTGTCTAAAATTTCTGCTTAAACTTCAGAAACAGGTTGCCTTTCAGCAGGGACCAAACAATATAGTTTAATGACTTTTTACATTGCGTGAGCTTTATGTATCATGGTTTAAAATACTTTTCAGTGGGCTACTTATACTGCAATATTTTCAAGGTAAAAAGAGTGTTTTCCGAGAAGATATTCTTAGCTGGTTTTAATCTGTAACTTTGTTCATCAAACTCTAGCCTACACAGAAAGCACTGAAAAGTTTTTCACCGGTGGAGTTATACTGGAAGACTGTCCTGGTGCAGCCTAGATTTTTTGCTTCTGTTAAAAGGAAATACTAAAAAAGCAACTTGGAGCTGCTAGTAAGACACCAGTTTATCTGTTAAAATCCTAGTCTGGAGACTCACAGAGGAAAATGAAAAGGTAGAGTTAGCGCTACGCTAAAATTTCCTGAAGTAAGATAAGCACTGAAATGAGTGTTAAGGGAAGAGAAGTGCAAATGACGAGCTACCGAAAAACCAGAGTGGGGGAAGAAAAGTTTGTTGTATGCGATGCTACACCTAGCATGTGATTAAATACTGTAGCATAGCGAAAGCCGCACGGCTGCCAAGGGCACACATTTGTTTCCCCCTGCAGTCACGAGCAAGCGACTTGGCAGGAGCTAAAAGGCACCACGGATACTATGCAGTTTTTAGGATATTCTGACCTTCATAGTCTCCCCCATCAGCAGGCACTGCAGAGGCACGGGTGGCTAAGGCCAGCTCAACGCCAGAAATATTTACCAGAGTCATGCTGCTACAGGGCACAATATTTTTAAACAACACCTCTGTACTAGTGCCGCTAGATGCAAGTGCGGAGCAAAAGACCGTGGTGCTGCCAGCGTCCCTCACTTTGTACAGAAAACTGGAATAACAAAAACTGGTTTAATTTTGGGAATCTCCACCACCTTTCTGGGCAAAACAGCTTCAACGCTCGACCACCTTCACTGGGAAGATTCTGTTTCCTTATGTACCACTGGCGTTTTCCTTGCTGCCACCAGGGACCATGTCCCCCCTTGTCCTTTGCTGGGCACCTGGGAGAAGGGGTGGGTTTCCTCCCGCTCTCGCCAGCCAGAGTTTGCCTCCCCTCCTCACAGCACAGCCCGGCCACCCCCCGCCACCCCGATCATCCCTCCCGTGGGGCCTGGATGATTTTTTTCCGTGGGGAAGCCCTACCGCGGCACCCCTCGTCCTGTGGGGAGGAGGTAATGGGGACCCCAGGGAGGCCATTGCCACAGCGGAGGCAGGGAAGGGCTCCTTCCCTGGCCCTTCAAAAATACTCTTCTGACAGCCTGCTCGGCATTTTTCTGTCATTTTCTTTTCATTTACGGTTTAAATACTAAAAGCTTCATTGTGATGCCATTTGTTATTTGTAGCTCAGTCTAATAAACTTCCTACTCTTCCACCTTGACATTTATTTGCTGTTAATGCACGGGCCAGAATCGCTGCAGTTTATTTGGCCCAGATGAGGGTTATTTGCCTGTGAGCAAGAAGCAGACCTAAGTTAGCGTTGTGATATTTGCAGGATCTGTAGCTGAACTTGCTTTACGACTCTGCACCACCTGATTGCAAACAAAAGCGGCACTCCCATGTGCTATTTCTACGTTCTGTGCACAGTGCCTAGCTTGTGTACACTTAAAACCATGAAAAAGTCCATTTGGGCAGTCACTTTCTACCTCTTGCTAATGGAGAGACAGAGAAAATGGAGAAAAAACACACAAATCCCTGTAACAGCAATAAAAAATTATAAAGATGACAGTTTAATGGAGATTTGTTTGAATAGTATGTTTTTCTTTTAACCAGTTATTGTGGTGCATTACTAATGGGTTTTGACAGCCTTAAATGGAGCTGCTGAAAACATTATGAGGTTTGCAAACGTCTTACATTTTGGGCTACGGGTTAGGCACGTAAACAGTTTGTCTGAGCTTTCTGAGCTGCAATAAATGTGCTAAACCTTGGAAAGCAAGTCATCTTGCTCCATATCAACCACCATGCTTCAGTTGTCAGCCTGATTTTTTTTATACACAAATTAGCTTTTCTGAACAAAGAAGAATTTGTCTGTTACCGTGGGATAATGCTGTCACTTGATAAGACTTAATTTTATGGCTGTTATAAATAACTTTGTTGTAATCAGTCTTCACCCTCATTTCGGCCTGCTTTCTTGGCAAAGTCTTTGGCTTACAGCAAAGGCTGTGCAAAGGAAAGCGCTGGAGAGTAATCACACAAGTGACCCACCATAACAGTCTCGCTCCACAAAGCTCATCAGAAGACTGGGATTTCCTTAAAAAGCTTGTATGAGTTTATAGTAAGTGCTTCCAGAATAATGCTATAACATTGAAATGAAAAAGTAATGTCACAGACAAATCCAAAGCAAGGTGCCTGGAGAAACTTAACAACAAGGCATTTAAAATACATACATGTATTTTTATGAAGTAGACAGATAAGCCTTGGTTCTCTTGCTATTTCTTCTGCTTCTATTGCTTCTTTTACACACTACCAACAGAAAATCAAGGATCTCGACAACCTGATCGGGGCATCACAATATCCCACGCAGCATTTCCCTCGTGCACTGTTCTCTCTTAAGCCATGCTGGACTTTCCTTGGTGGCTGTCGGAGTGCAGAGCCAGCTGTTCAGCACAAAAATAGCCGTTCTGCTCAGCACTTCCAGCCACATCAATCTCCATAACAGGCGTCGGGATCTGTGAGTGACACCCCTCTGTAAAATTACTGCATGATGTGATGGTTGGCACCCAAAATAGTGTTTGAGCCCTGGCTGCCAGGGATAAACCTCATCAGTCATGAGTGCCCTGTCCGCAGGACAGCGGGGTTTTGGTGTGACAAGGACAGAGCTGTCGTTGCTTCCCACTGGTTCCTGGTGGAGAGCAGGTCAGTGGTGGAAGCTGGCTCACTCATCCCTCCTTCCCCAACCCGCTCTAGTTGTCACAACGTTTTTTTACCCAAATTCTAGAGCAAGGCCATTCACCTCTCCCAAAGGCCTGCAGGACAGCCTGGGCACACCTCCCTCCCCACCACCCTCTTCCCCATGGCCGTACACACGTGGAAATCCTCCCACTCCAGGTGCCTCCACAACTCCCCGCAACCCCCACGAAGGGGAAACGTGGCTTCCTCCAGCAGCCTTCATTTCCTACCTTTGCACCAACAGCAATGAGAAGAAGCGATGTATTAGGAGGAGAAATGTTTCCAGAGGAGAAAGATCACGTTACTGAGGTCTATTTGTGTCTCCTGCGGCATCGTGATGCCTTCTTCTCCTCCCCACAGTTGCCTTTCCTCTGGTTCAGGCCCTACTGAAACCAGCACACCTCCTTTGCATTGTGTTGGGCACCCAACGGAGGGAACACCTGCACCCCCAGAAAGCCTAATGAAAACCTTCATTTATATTTTGCAGGCATGGGTAGACTGAACTTATTAACAGCAATCTGTAAAAGGCCCGTATTTTCTCTTAGTCTCACTCTAATGGTTCCCACTGTCTATTGACAGACCTTCATGTGCAACCTCACAAAGTAGGGCTTCAACTAATACAATTTGTCTTCTCAAATGTGGCATTATTTAGCACTTGAGTCAGCCTGATTAAAGTGACTAAGGGCGTAAGTGCTACCCGAGAGCTCTGTGCTGCTCTGACAACCGCTCTGCCAGAGCCAGGGGACAAAAGCAAGCAGGCGAAACACGCCGTGAGCAGCTCAGCTGTGTCATGCTTAGCATTGCTCTTCTGCCCAGACAATGAAAACGGCTTCTGCTTATGCTTATATTCTTACCTGTGCTATGCCAGGTTCATGTACTAGCATCTCTGAAACACGCGAGTGATGCAAATACCCCATTCAGACTAAACGATTGGTATGAAGTTGCAGGGAAGCGTAATGCAGCCCACATGTGTTGTAGCACCGATATCCTGAGCAGGGCATCCAGGTACTGAAACAGGATGAGCTTCAGCGGCATTCAGGGTGGGCGAGAGGAAAAAACTTCTCTGCAGCACAGGGAAGGAACAGCTCTGTGGTTTTCACTCTTCTGGACCTGGCTCGCTATACAGCCCCGTAAGAGCGGTTGTCAGTAGCTTAGCTAGATTTGCTAGTTCTTCCACTTGCCTGGTCTCATACCTGCCATAAATGTAGAGCTCTTTTTCTCCTCAAGATTTCACTATACTGATGAAGTGTGAAAAACCTGCATAAATACACAGCTACGACAAGGTAGCTTTCCAGTCTGCCCGTGCCCTGTGGTCAGCAGGAACGCTGAAGTCATGAGTGGCTTCACCTCCATACAGCTGAAGAAATAATCCAGGTTGTCTTCATGGGGGATGGAAAGCTGAACAATAAAGTCAGTAGTGTATAGGCTGCAGTCACCTCATCCTACAGTGAGCAATTGCACTTGATCTTAAAACACCTGCGGCTTTCCTAACTGATGAGGCCAGTTTGGGGTCTAAGGGTAGACGAGATACCCGGCTCAGGTGTGGACCCCCTTACCACAGGCACCTAAACTGAGGCCAGATGAAGTGGAAGGAAGGTCACAGCTTGGTTTTAGTAGCTGGCCTTGGAGGGCTCATGAAAAGTGAATGCTTGCGCATAAGCAGCTATTTTTTCCTCCATCCTTTGATAACAATAGTGCAAATTCATGTGGTTTGGCTGACGGTCAGCTTAAAGAACAGCTTCACCCTGTCGGGAAAAGGGTGCTAAGGACAGGTATTTCTCCAGTGGATTCTACATCACATAGACTAGAAAAGCTTCGGAAGTCTGTATTCTATATTTTATGCTGTAAAATCTAAGCCACAGTAAATAACTTGCAATAATACTGTGAGAGCTGATAAGGACAGAAAGGAGCAGGATTTCCAAACTGATAATCTGAAAAACGCATAACCACATGTGTGCTGAGGACAAGCAAACGTGATACTTATTAAATATTATCACAGAGCTGAAGGATTCCAACCGAGCATTAGACCTCCAACGTGCTGAAATTTGCACAAATATACAAAAGAGACATTCTGCATCTTACGGAACTACAATGTTCATAATGGCTGGATGAACTGCAACAGAAGCATGGAAAAATGATGCTGGTATTCTTTAAAGTAGTAATTTTAACGTTGATTACATCTGAAATATACTTTATAGGATTCTCATAACATTTTCACTGATTATATATGTGTATATATCAACGTACTCACTTCCAGGTGAACCTGATGGAAGACTCTTTCGGTATTTGATGCAGAGACCCAGGACTGTTGCTTACCATGCATGTTCTCACCACTGGGCTGTAAGGTCTGTTCTGTCCGCTTTCTGTTTTTCTCATTTATTTCTTGGCCTCCCTCTGGACATCCTCCTTCTTCCATTAGTTTTCTGACTATCTGATGAGAAAGCTGTCATATAGGAAAAGGACAAAATCTTCTTCTCACATGTTTTACAAGAAAGCAGTAGTGGGATTTTGATAGCCCTTCAGGGCATCGCTACCTGGGAGGGGACAGTCTGAGGCTCCCTTACAGTGTCAGTGTCCAGAAGGAAAAAAGAGCTGCTACTTCTTGCATCTCTTTTGGGCCAAGACATGACATAGGTACCAAGTGGTTTAGACAGAAATGCTTTCCGTGTCCAGAAACACAAACCGAGGCATATGGGGAACTTTAAGCTAAAAGAGCAAAGTGGTTGTAGATCCCAGGCAACCCCAGCAGCTCAGCAGGGGAGTGCGGGATCTTTTGTGTTGGGCAGCTAAATTCTACCCAGGTCTTTACAGGTTGTGTCTGGACCTTAAAAATTTCAATCTACAGTTGTTCCAGGACCCGTTCATATGACAGACTAATGACCTGTAAAATTTCAGTTTAAAATGCCTTTGGAGAGTTATAGTAAACACTTTAAAACGTAACTGAAGATACATTTCCATTCTGTTTTTACTCTTACATCCCGTAAAGTAGAAAGCATTTCATATAAAAAGACAATAAACCAAATCCCCTCTTCTCATTTTAATTTTGCTCATATAATCTATAAACGGTTTTATATAAAAACACTGTAAAATGCATGCCTTTCTGCTTCTTCGCTATGTTGAATATTCAGAGTGGTGTGAATTTCTAAGTTCAAGCTTCTGGAGAGAAGAGCTTATACAAAAATGTTGATGCTATCTTAACAACTGTGCTCCGACCAACACTGCAGTAACAGAGAACACCAGTAAAGCACTGCAGTGCTGTATAATTGTCTTATTAATTGGAGCATTATTTACAGAGAGGGCTGCCTTCACAGCATGCACCTACTTTCTGAAATGCTCGCAGCACTCAGGACACAGCAGGCAGCCAGCATAAAAGTTCAGTTAAAGGAACAGTAAAATAGCCATCCGTACAAGAGCAAGTTAATGAATTGAGTCCTGGCAGGAAGACCTGAATGTGAGCAAGCATTTTCAAATTTAAAGAGAGGTCACCTTAAAAGCCTGCCAAACCTCAAAGGTGATGCAGCATTTATGATGATGGTGGAGGGACCCTTTGATTTTTAGAAGAAGAACAACCCATCTTTGCTATTCCATTACAATATGTTGTATGATATGTTATAAACTACATTTTGACAAAGGTCTTTTTTGGAAACGAGAGGGTAAGAAAGAAAACAACCCTTTCGAATGTGTAGGGCACTACCTCACATTTAAATTAACTGTACAATTAGCATTGTACATACTAAATCCTGCGTATGGCAGTTTTTTATGGAGTCTCTCTTTGACAGAAGTTCTCCAGACACGATGAAAAGAACTGCTACGCTCTCTCTATGCTCTTAAAAAAGACATTAGTGCCAACTATTCAACAAAGCACTTCATATTTTCAATGTCCCCATAAAATCCTTGCAGCTGGCAAAAGGGAAATTATGATGTCTGTCCCTCTGCCTTTGCAGTGTCCAACTGACTTCTCAGCAAATTCAGTGGAAAAAACCAAAAAGCATGCAGGACCAAGGCTTAGAGCTTTGAGGGATTGTTTTGCCCAAGATTAATGTTTCATTATCATATATGAAGTACAGCACAGCTACTATGTCAATACTTGCACTTACAACTTCAGTGCCAAGTTCATAAATTACTATGTGGTTTATTCAGCATGGGTACACAACACTGGGTTTTTAAAGAGCCTTAGGACAGTCAATATTTTCACAAAATACCTTTGTAAAGTCCTTTTTATAATTTACTTCCTAAAATACCTGATACTTGCAGACTTTTGGACAGATTACCCATCTTGCTTAGGACTTTCCAACCTAGCTCAATGTAAAGCAGGAAAATGATTTTTGCCATTAACACTGAGTTGCCATAAATCGGGTTTTCATTGTGGCCTTTTTTGAGGTGTCATTCATGATGCTACAACTCACGCTCCGTTCTCGGCTACTGAGGCCAGTTGCTTCCTTGGCAATTATATGGTATAATAGCAGCCTGGATCCCAGTTCATCTGCAATGAACATTAAAGCATTTTAAGTTAGGTGGAAAACAGAGCACTCTCGTGCCTAATTTCCTCTGCAGATCTAGTCATTTCTCTTTTCCTCCGAAAACACTGAAAATCAACATTGTATTTAAAAAAAAAAAATGTTTTCTCTGGTGCTTTGAATAAAATCAACTAGTTTGTGGTTTAAAAGGCACCTGTGAGTGTAATACAGCCCATCTATGCCTGGGTACCTATCTGAGACAGACCTACTCTGCTGTCATTGCTTTATGCAGTCTGACCTCCATTGCTCTGCAGCTCACGCTTGATTGCGGCTGGGTCCACCACCATCCATCACCACCAAACCCCTACCAGCCCGAAGGAACGAAGTGCCTAGCGATTCAGACAGCATCCAGGTTGCAGGCACTGCCTGGTTTTGGGTCCCCCGTGTACATTTGAGAAAAGGTGTGATGCTCTTTGGAGAGCGGGCAGCTGGAGAGCAACAAAATCTGAATTTCTGGCTTCCCTTTATTACAAAGCCCAATTTTTTGTCCCCCTACAGAGTGGCTATATTAACTTCAGCGTTCTGGATCACATTCAGCTGAGATGATAGGCAATAGGCATCCAGCAGTTTTAAACACTGGTGGCATTTCCTTGGCTCTCTGCCAAGTATAAAACTATTACATATTGTTGCTAGATTCATATAAATAGTTAACCAGCCTTCCTTTGAAAACCAATTGCACTCTGGCAGTTCGCATTTTGCATGAGCTAAGGCTGTAAATAATATTATCTTCCAATATGATCTTCTTTCCAAAAATGATGCTCCGTATCACTGGTTCAGTATTTTTTTTCCAAAAAAATCTGCCTCAAAATGGAATTTTTCCATGTTTCCATTTAGCAAAAGAAATTACAAAAGACTTAAGGGAAGTCAGTTTAACATACCTCAGTAAGGTAAGCACGGAGATATAAGTGTGTGTATAAGTTAGACTAGCTTTCCCATAACATAGATCAGACCAACTTTGTTTCATGGGTGAATCGATTTACTGGAAGCTTCTATGTCGAATGCAAACAACTATGATGAAATAAACGGTTTTTATGTTGCAATGCCACTGCCTAGTCTTAATAGAGACAACCCAGACTCAGGCAAGCCCACAGCAGGCTGGATCCATGTCAGGGCTGTCTGTTGGGCTATATTCTGGCACTAAGCCTCTTGTCGCCATCTTCTCCTGTTTCTTTCCTTAATCCTTGTCACTGACAAAGACAATTTCAGGCTGTTGTAACTGTAGTGCCTCTTCTTGTTTCTGTCATAAAGTCATGGAACAAAGTTTGAGTTACAAGTGTGAAATACGAGTTGCTGAAACGTGTGAATTCATACACTTTTATTCTCTTTTATGATTTCTGGAAGCTTTACCAGTTCTAGTTTTGCTTCTGAGTCCAAATATATCAAAAGCTGTTTATGTTACCAAATGCCAGAATACACAGATGGCCTCCATTTAACTGAGTAGATTTTTTACTATTGGTTATGGGCATTTCATGCTATCAGTCTGACATCTTCCTGAAGCATCATTAATTTTTTTTTAACTCTTCCTTAAGGTAAATAGGTGTTTGGCAAAATCCTTCTGGCTCTACTTCTATGAATTTCACTCTGGCTGCTACAGTATAAAGAGAGCACTGCTGGGCCCATGATGTTTGATTTATTATTTCAGATGAAGAGGTCTTGAAATGCCTAGTACATTTGTCCTTTCTGGTAATTCCAAATACAGCATCTGTATCATAGCCATATGCAGGCCACATTATACTTTTCCTTGATGGGAAAAAAAAAAAAAAAAAAGCAACCTGCAGTCTCCTCAAATGTAAAAGAAATTGGAAGAAATAAGAACCACACCTCTATACATGTGTTCTTTGGCCTAGAATGCATCTATTGATGCAGGATATGGATCTGAACCAAAAAAGTATTATTCTTCAGAAACGCTGAAGCTTATTCTTCAAAGAGTCTGAAAGTGTACCTGTGGAAGATGGCTGAATTTTACAATGATTTCCTAAGCTTGAGCTATATTAAGAACAATAAGATTATGTTCTTACAACTCTAGCTGTGATAGGGCTGGAGAAGTTTACTCAGCCCCTGTGGCTACACCGCTAAATAGAACAGGGGCTAATCCTCAGTGCCGAGGCCAAGTGGTAAGCACAGATGGATCCATGCTACACAGCCCTTGTCCCTTCAACTCGTCTCAGCCCATGCGGTGCCTGTGCGGTCCAATGGCAAATGCTTCTTTTCATGTGTTTTTGCCCAGTTCAACACGTCTGAAGTAATGTATAACCTCTGTTGCAGCTTGCCAGAGAGGTGGCTTTGCAACATGAGGCTGCACATGTGTACGGTGTGTCTGAGGGTGTAAAACCTTCCGGGATTGCATTGGAAGATTGTGTAAGATGGAAGGAGTCACACTTCATGCAGTTGTGCCCATGCTGTCGTGGAGTGAATTAGTTTGCAGAAGTGAGCACTGGGAACTCAGCCGAGAAGTCCATCCCCCATTGACCTGAACTGGAGATACAATGAAGCTTACTGTGGTGTACAACTCTCCGCAGTTCAGCCTGAGACTTAGTGTCCAAGGAGCTTAAGAAGTGGCAAAACATTGCCCATGTTTCTACTACTGACTCTTTCTGCAATAACATCATGAGCCAGGTGCCCAGAAGCCCAGTGTTTCAAATCCTGGGGAACGATGAGGTGAGAGCGCTAACCACATGGGCTAGGCTAAATACACCGTAATCTCTGTCAGGCAAGAGGAAGACATTGCGTCACATGCAATATTTCACTTTCAGGCGTGGAGACCCTTCCAGCTGCTGATCCAGTCAGAGGTTGGCACTTGCAGGACACAATCCTAAAGAAACCTGTTTGACTGAGAAGACTCTTGCCTGCTGTCTGGGACAAAAGAGGCACTGCTCCCTTCTCAGGACAGAGGAACAGAGGCAGGGAAAACACCGAGACTGGGGAGAAACCTTTTATACCAACTCTGAGCAGAGGTCCCTGGGATTTCAGGCTCCTGCAGGAACATTACATTTTCCCCCTGCCACACACAGTCACTTGTGTTAAGAGAAGAAAGCAAACTTCTCATGCGGGACACTCTGCAGCCGTTTCCAGACCAATAAAGGCAATTCCCAGGGAGCAGAGGGCTTTTGGTAGCATTCCCAGATCTTGCCAATGAGCAGCACAGCACATGCCAGCAGTCGCTCAGCAAACCTAGCCAAAGTTCTATTACTGATCTCGAATGTCGAATGTCCTCTCCTTTTCCCAGCAAGACACTGGAAGTAGCATAAGGCTCTCCATTCACTTGGCAGTGCAGCCTACAGACACAGCAGGGAAGCGCCATGGGACTCATCACATGGCAGAGACAGATGGGGTCTTCCCGCTCTTTACCTCTGCTCCCTTTGCCTGTGCTTGCTTGAACACCCTTCTCCCCTTTTGCAGATGAAGCCTCAGAGATATTGCATGGCTGCACAGTTAGTAGCACTGATACCCATGACCACACCATCTCGTCTAGGCTCATGGTCTCAGAGTTGCCATGCCATCTGCTCTAGACCTTTTCTCTGAGCAGGTCTTGGCGTGTGGTTTGCAGAGGCACCAGTCCAGCTGAATGTTCTCAGACAAAGTCACACATTTTAGGTGTGAGATGTATGTGCAGCCAGAATTTTGGTCTAGATAACCATGCTGGGTTTTTAGCATCTCCACGAACTACCAAGAGTACCGGGGATGTTGGCTTGGGCTTGTCCCTCCAGGTCCTCCAGCGTGGAGCTGGCCGCCGAAGGCACGCTCCCCCTCTGTGCTGAAGGCGGTGGAAGCCTCGTTGAAGTCTTCTGAGGGACTGCTGTAGATGTTAGGTAGGGCTGCCTGTCTTGGCGGGGTAGAGCATAGGCCGCAGCCATGGAGACAACATTCCCATACTTACGGTGCCTATTTCTGGGAGAATTACATGGGAAAGACCTACTCCATCTCCTGAAGAAAGCATCAGATACTCAAGTTTGATTCCAAAATGTCTTGGATCTGTCATGCTAATCATAACTCATCTCTGCTACAGCTACGGCCTAAGACTATAGTGAACAGTTACCTTGCTGTCTGATAGTAATTCCCTCCTCTTTTTGTCACTGGTAGTTCTCTTGATCACTGCCACGTGGCCACTACTATTATAAGGAACTTAGAGAATGCAAATAAAGAGTTGTTTGTTGTTTACCTCACTGCTACTTTGAGGCACTTTTCTTGTGCTTAGTGCCCATCACTGAAGCCTACTCTCCATCCCCCGAGTCTCATTTCCAGATACACTCTGTGGCCCTAGAAGACGCTTTGCGTAGTCTAAAAATTAGCACTCGGTCTGAAGATGGGAGGATTCCCAGCTAGTCAAGCAGCACTGTCATCTTTTTTTCATTCTGCCTGGCTCAGCACTCCACCTTCCAAAAGCAAATTATATGCTTCAATTTCCAATGTTTTCCCTATTCTTGCCTTACTGCCCTGTACTCTCTACTGAATTTTATTCTTTATTCAGAGCACTACCCTGCTACAATGAGATATAGGACTTAATTCTCCTAGTGCTCGTTCTGGTTTTTGTTGGTTTTTTTCTTTTTTTTTTTTTTTATTTTTGTTGACCCTGTAGGAACATGGGTAGAAGGAAATAAGGAGGAGAAGGTAAACACAAGACTGATGGGACACTGAGGAAGAAGATTAGGGGAAGGAGAGAGTCGGATTAGCAGCCAGTGGCAAGAAGTCAGCTGAACCTGAGTTGTGTGCATGGGCTGTTTACTTCACTGCTGTCCGAGGAGTGTGAAGGAATGAGGTCATGAGGTACGTCTGCTTGGCTTTTTGCTACTACTGCTTTGCTTGCACCACCTCTAAGTTGGTTTAATCTCTGGAAAGGCTTTCTCTGTTGTCTGGTGGTCACTGTAATCCAAAAGAGGGTGAGCAGGAGGCCATTCAAGTCCATACATTACATATTTAATCATTGTTTCCTCTAATGCAAGGCTTATTGCTATATGCATGCTTTCCCTTTTATGTATCCCTCCCCTGGGCTGCATATAATTCTTCATATTGTGGTTGACATTCGGGCATTTAAATTACAGCTCTCTATCTTGCCTTGCAGACTGCAATGACTTGCTTGACTTTAGAGTATTTGCTGTCCAGATGGTTGCTGTCAAATAAGAAACAGGTGGCATCACTGACATGTGGTTTGCCTATAAATTTCTTCAGAAAACAGAGTAAAATTTCAAAATGTTCCTAAGCTTGAGGGTCTGTATTATTAAAAGGCATGTCAGTGCTAGGTAGTTTACTAATCTCTGTGGGACTCGGGGAGAGAGAGCCTTGGAAAAAGGCTCTGCACAATTTGAAGACAACTATTTCTCGTGCTTCCATCTTCTTTCCCCAAAGAACTGACACTGCCCTGATGAGCTTGGCTCCCACCTTAAATAATTTCTTCCTTCATTTAAGCCTCTCTCCAGCTTTCCGTCCACTAGATGGTACTAGGGCAACGCATTTGTCTTCACAGGCTTTCCCGGCGATGATGATCATCATAACAAAGTGTCCCTGCATATAGAAGCAGAAAACTTTTAGGCTTTTCAGGGTGCAAGAAACTTCTGGTGAAGACCGTTAAACTTTCGAGGTGAAATAGCCAAAATTTAGCAAAGAAAACAGGTGGCCTGAGCAAGTATAGCTTGCTTTTGCATCTGTTACAACCACCTTTGGTTGCATGTATCATGTTCATTTTTCCATATTCTTCTTTCTATTTGTCCTCTAAGGGCATATATAATTTAGAATATTGTTACAGCAAACAAATGGTGAGATTTATGTTAAAATTAGATCTTACCACTATTCTTTTCCCAAATGTTACCATTTAACAACAACAACAAAAAAAAACCAATTAATTTGCCTGTCCTTACCAACACATACATTATTTACTGCAATATATGACATTCAAAGCAAGGCAAAACTAACCCTTACAGCTTATATAGCTTAATTCAGTAGCCCATTTTTGTCACTGGCAGCCAGCAGCCCAGTAAATGATAGTGCCCACGCAATTCACAAGATTCACATGTCTTACATTTATGTTTTTGATACCTGGACTTTTCTACCTTTGGGACTTTTCAAGCGGAAGGCTGAGTGAGAGTGTAGAGAGATGAGCGAATCTACGTATTCACAGGTGTATCGGGATGCTTACATCCTAGATGGAGTGTGGTATCTTATTCCATGGGCAATGTTAAAATCTACAGCTATTTGAGTTGTAAGATCATGTGAGTGAGGTGGGTTATATTTTGCCATTTCTGCTCCAAGACAAACAGAACTGCAGTTGTACAACTTGTCAGCTGAAAATGCTGTACAGCAATAAAGGAGCAGGACTCCCAGGCTGTGCTGGAGGCTCTGACAGCTCATCTGATGAGCACAAAGCTGTTGGAAAGAAAAAAAAAAAAAGATGAAGCAAACACATAGCTACTAGGGCATGCTGCCTCTTGGACTTTTAAATCCAAGAATCACTGAATTTTTTTTGAAGAAAAAATTTGCAGGCTATCTGCAACAATTAGCCTCTTTTCTCTGTGTGTGACTGGAGGCTTTAAAGCGTTTTATGTACCTCCTTCTCACATCCTCTGACTGTAAGACCTCCCTGAACTCTAGAAAAGCATTAGAAGAGACAAAAGGAAAAGGTAACGTACCCTTCACGTTATTTATTTCTTGTAACTCTAGAAGCTTTTATTGGTTATTAGTGTTAGAATAATGTATGTCATTCCTCAAGAAGCTTCAGATTGATAGTATCAATCTCTGGCCAAAGCATATGTAAGATGCTTTGAGGGCATTTTTAATGAAGAAAAATTGGATTTTCATAGATCTTGTTCTTTTAGTGTACACATTTCAGAATTCTGTTAAGAAAGGTTACTTGAGGGAAGACAGTTTGAGTTAGTTCCACCAGCATTAAAGCAAGATTAATTTTTCCAGGGTTTTTTTTTTCAGAACTGGTACCATTTTCACGCATGTAAAGAGCTTTTCTGCCTGCTAACCACTCTTTACTTTCTAATGAACCTATGACTGACAGAAAGTTGAGCTTTTCTTTCCTCCCACTAATACCACTATTGTATGTGTCTTGTTAACCAGTATTGTGTATCAGTCACAAGCTGACTCCTTTGTGCCTTTGTAAAGTATCAATTTAGTCAGCATTATCTACTGGGGAGACAATGCTGCCGGTAAACGAGAACACAAAAATCCCGTAGCACTATAAGCCCTAAAACCACTGGTTCAGCCAGGAGCCCCGGAGCCTGCATCTTCGTTCTGGCTGCCGGTTGGGTTGCTTGGCTGGAAAAAAACCTATGCCATCCAGATCCGCCTGCCAACCTGCCTGCGACTCGACTGTGCTGATATTTGACCGGACTGACACATTCCCGGCATCTGTTCTGATTTTTGCTTGATCGGACCGATTTCTCCGCATTAAAAAACCAATGCCAAACCCAAAGCCTGCGGCGTGCGCAGAACGTGGCAACTCAGTCGCTGGACCCTGCGCTCCGTAAGGAGCCTGTGGCTCCTTGTATCCGCAGATGCGAGTTACTTCCCCGTCGGTCTCCAGGTTGACTTTAAAAGGGAAGATTAGACCAAGGTAGCCTCTCCTTTCATGTTTTCCTGCCTGGGCGATGGTCAGCAGAAACACCCAACCCCCATTGCACTAGAGAGGGGGAGGGCAGCAGCTCTGTGGGGGTTCTGTGTCTTTGGATGAAATTGTCCCTTTGTTAGTCCAAAATAGCTCGAATTGGGCAACTTTCCAAGCATGCAGTGAAAGACGTCTGTTTAAGACAGTGCTTAGAGAAGGCTGAGGATGGAGGACTGAAAAAGAGGTGCCTGACTGGCTGGGTTCCCACCGGAGTGATTAATGTAATGTTGCTGGGATTTTACTGCATTATTAATGAAGTGTTAGGGTGCCTGGAGCACTGGAAAAACATCTCTGGAAAATTATTACTAAAAATCTGAACTGGTGTATTGGATAACCTTTCATTATTTTTTTTTAATTTTTATTTTTTTTTTATTTCTTGCCTGTAGAGTCCTTATCATGCCGGAGGAAAGCTATAAATAATAACGAGCAAGAACAAGACTACGCAGGCGCTCCCCAAGGAGCAGCAGCCCTGCTGCCAGTGGGCTCCGGGCGCCAGCAGCCCACGGGAGCCTGGCCCAGGGGCTGAGTGGGGGCTTGGGGCTGCACCCCTGAGCCCCTCCGGAGTCCGGCCAAAGCTCGGGCGGCCCGGGAGACGATGCCTCTGGAATTCTGCTTTGCGGAGCAGTGTCGGGATCTGACAGGGAATAGTCTGGTTTAGGGCTATTGTTTGCATTGATGAAGCTTGCATCGAGGACGATTGGTGTAAAATATCTCTACTTTTTCTTCTCTAAGCTGTTACCTCCTTTTTAATTGGCTTTGTCATGCTTTTTTTTTTTTTTTTTGCTTTTCTTCTAAGTCCTTAACTCTTCTGATCTATACTTTAATCATTTCATCTTTTCTGACGGTAGCAACTCTGAGTTTGTTTTGGGGGGGATTTTTGTTGCCTTGGTTGGTTGGTTGGGTTTGTGTCTTTTTTTCTTTTCTTTTTTTCTTTTTTTTTTTAAAAAACTGCTCTGCTTTAAACCATCCTTGCCTGTCTAAAGCTTCCAGTTGCTAAGCGACTTTTTCCCTCCGCCCTTCCCGCAGCCCGGTTGCCATAGTGCTGCCAGCCTCGGCTATCAAGTAGGAGAGAGCAGTCATTACTCACCGGAAAAAAAACCACCCAAACCACCAAAAAACAGGGCTGCACGGGCAAATAAACATTTTTTTTCCTTTTTAATTCATTTTGCGAGCTGGCGGGAGGATCCCTGCACACATTAAAGCTGCGGTTGCATGCTGCGTTATTTTCTTGCGGAAGTTTTTTAGTTCGGTCTCTGTGTTAAAATAGGATGGACTGCAGTGCTGACTCATGGACACCTGTGATGTTGTTCATGGCAGCAACAGATATTTGAGGATATACTTTCTAAGAAGCTGTTTTCTTACCCAAGTGACTGGTATCGCACCCTCCGTGACTGTAATTCACCCCAGCACAAGCAGGTGCTCTGCACCTCTGCAAATCCGAGCATCTTTCCTTAGGAACAAGGTGATACGGTTAAAGCTTTTCTCTTGAGACATTTTTTAGTAAGAGTAACATCATACGTACACGGAATGCGTGGTGGGCTACCATCAAGGACTAAAAGAATACACACAGGTTAAAGATTAGCTTTTCCTTTCAAATGCACTCAGATAAATTTGTGTTAAGAATCATATCGAGAGCAATAGAGAGTCTTCCATTTTTTAAAGAGAAATCCTATCCCCAGTGGCTTGAGTGAGACAAAAGTTAATGTTAGCCCTAAAACATAATAAACAAGAAAGAAAACCTGACATCTTTCTGCTCGAAAATGATGAGCTTCCTTGTCATCAGTCTACTAATTGCCAGGCCTTACCAGCTGGGTGCTATAGGGTGAGATGGAGCATAGAAATACAGACCTGGGGTCTCTATAATCAGTGATGTCATCCATCATACCCAGTAAAAAAAAAAAAAAGTATTTGACTTTTGTATAAAAATGAAAATGTGGCAGCTTTAAAATAACTGCTAATAAAGAATTTGGTAGTATAAGATGACCTGTGTGAGAATATAAATCACGTGAGTTAAATTTAAGTTGATAGTTGGGGGACAGAGGCTTCTCCACCAGTAAATGTTACAAGCAGTAGTTGAGTTGGACACAGAATAGTTTCAGTTGTTCTGTGACTTTAGTTTCCATTAATCACAGCAAAAGCCTCCACCTCAGGTTGTCAGTATAAAGTCTCTCTTAACACGCAGGGAACTTTCTTCCCACGTTCTGCAGTCGGTGAGATAGTGTGATAATAAATGCAGTGAGGAGCTAGACTCCGTGTCCTTACATGCCCTTCCATTTATCCAATCCAGCATCTGCCTATTTGAACAAGTGCATCAGATACAGGCAGCGTGCCAGCTATTAAAATGTTACACCTACCGCCATGGAGCTGAACTGTACATTTTGTTTTTCCTTTGTCCTTGAAAAGGACTGACTTCTGGAGTAAGAGGAGTGTGCTTAACAGCTCCTTGTCTTAAACTCCCTGTTTACCCAACTATCTGTTCCCTGATTTGGTACTTTGTATTCTTTTATTTTCATGCTATTCCTGGGAACATTAAATATCATTGTGCAAGAAAAGTCATTTTAGAAAGAACCTACCTTTGCCAACTGTATGGAAAACTGATTTCTACTCTGATGAAGCATGCAAATCAAATATTGTGAGAAAAAAAAAAAAAAAGGATTATTTTAAAAGTTTCTTTTTTTTTTTTAATCAGGATGGTTTTGTTCTTCTTAGGAGCTGACCTAACATAACTTCAGCTGGGGGTCCCTCTGCTGCGGTCAGAATCCAGACATCACTGAGGTTTCCAATAAATTGACCTTTTCTTACCGAGAAAAAAAAATGGCAAAACATTATTCTCATCTTTACTATCTGTTGTTCTAAAGGAACTCAGGATTTGAGAATGGCTATGTTCAATAAATTAGGAACTGAAGGTCTACAGAACAGACCTTTTTGTCCTGGAAATATTCATCTAAGGGAAAACATTGCCAGATTTATTACGTGAAGACCCTCGCCTAATCACAGAATTAGGTGAAGATTCCTATTCTCAATTAGATTGCTTTAGCTCTAGGCTTCATTTCATCCAGAAGAGAAATTACTAGAATAAAGGTTAAATACCCAAATCAGAAATATTATTGTCTGTGTTCCTTGGTGTTTGAAATGGTAATAGAACAAATTGAACATTAACCTAGTAGGGCCAAGGCATCTCTATTTGCATGGGTTTGACATCTGAATTAGGCAATAACTTCTCCATGCTGAAATTATGCAATGGTTGTTAGTCAGTCTTTCATTTCCTCAAGCATTTGTGCACAGATTACATCCGCATATTATATTTTATTATGACTCATTAAAATGCTAATTGACAAAAGTATGCTATCACAGTTCCAGCAGAGATCTGCATCATTAAATGGGTCTCCATTTTGATACCTTTCTCATAGCCAACACAACACATCAACTGAAATCCACATCAACAGCTTGCTGTCTAAGTCTATGAACAATGTTCATTTCGTGCATTGCCAGCCTCACTGCACCTGTTTTGTGCAAGTCCTCTCCTTCTGATTTCTTTCTGGTTTCCTAACCTTCTCTCCCAACACCCCCCAACCTCTTCTCGAGGTAAAATCGCTGTATCATGCTGCCTCCTCTGCTGTCCAGTTCCTGTACTTCACCTAACCTATCACAGTCCTCAAACTTTTTCTCTGCTCACATAAACCCTCTGATTGCTGCTGTTCCTCTGCCAGTTCCAGATCTGCTTGTTTGTTCTTGTATTTTCTCTTCTTGTCTGGCTCTCCTCTCCAGTCCTCTCCTATGCAGTTATTTGTGTTCACTACAAAGTACCTCCACACCTAAGTCGTTTATCAGGAAACGCTTTCACCATCCATAAATTCTGAAATCCAAGGTATCAAACTGACCAAATAGTACATTGTCCTTAGAGCTAACAGACAGGATACTTACTTTCTCCCTTAAAACTTTTAGGTGGTGAAAACTTCACATCAGCAGAGTTTCCACTTTGCTGAATCTTAGTTACTCTGGTGCTAGAATTAGATTCTGGGAAATTGTTATTTCTCAACAGATATGTGCTTATCCTGTTCCCTTGTTTTCTACTACTGACCATACTTTGACATTATGTTGATCATTTTCCTTGCCACCCAGTCTATTTCTTAGAAAATGTTCTGTAAAATTACTTCCCTCTGATAAGTTAAAATTTCTCAATCTTAACTTCCATTTCTTGAACATTTACATGAAAATCTAGAATTTGAATCCACATATTCAAAGATATTTTCCTTTGCTTAGCAAAAATTATTGAGAAGGAATGCCCAGTTTTAATTCAGAGTTGCAGTCTACCTCTTTCAAAGATGCCACTATACTGGCAAGAGTCATTCTTGTACTTCAGCTCCACCAAAGCAATTACGTCCCCTTCCCTTGGACTTTGTATCAACTCAATCCTTTGTGTCACCGGTTTATTTTCTTGCGCCCCTGGAGCCTGGGGCTACTGGGGCAGGATTTGCGGACTTCTCTCTGTTCTAACTTGGACATCAAGTTATACAAACTTAGGTTGTGGCGTTAGTAAGCCCCAGGTTTATCCAACCACGGGCAGCGAATGCAAGCAATGATGACAGTTGTGAGAAATGAGAAAGTTGGCCCGAGTAAAGGAATTACTCTTACTCTCACCTGATAACAGAACCAAACTCGGGATCAGCTGAATCTGGGACTACCACAACTTAGTTTAGATAGTTGTGACTGAAGAAGGTTGAGGCATTCTGGCTGCTTTCAAAACAAATATGTCGATCATCTGCTCTTATTGGCTCCTACTCCACTTGGCTTACTTGAGTTTTTTGAAAGTAGCATGTCTGTTTGTTGTGCACCTGGTGTAATTCTATTTTTGTGCTACTATGAGGCATTTTATCAAGTACATAAATCATGCTGAGTACTACAGTATTTTGAGCATGTGTATGTGCATGCAATTCTAACACATAGCCTCAAAGAAAAACCTTTGCCAGAATTATAGATCGCTAGATATTCATTATTCACCATTGTTTGGATTTCTGTCCAAAACATTTTATTATCCTTTTAGTCTGATAGCAG
Source organism: Elanus axillaris (assembly GCA_026212715.1). NCBI lineage: Eukaryota > Metazoa > Chordata > Aves > Accipitriformes > Accipitridae > Elanus > Elanus axillaris. The sequence goes on along the minus strand of JANZLQ010000008.1, from coordinate 5,698,018 downwards.
TTTTCTAGACCATTGTGCAAGCTTTGGTGTTACTTAGCAGTTAATCTCACCCAAAAATGGAATAATAGGCTTCTTTGTCTGCCCAAATTCACACTGTTTGCTGTTAGGATCTAATCAAAGAAAAATAAACACCATTCATTTTTATCCTACTACTTTTCCTTCCACTGTACTCTCCAGATACTAATACAGTTCATATATCCCAGTGGAAAGTGAAAAAACCCACATGTACAAGAGGTTAAATTCCAGTCTGAAACAACTTGTGATAGGAAATAATAATATCCATTAAGAGTACATAAGAAAACTCCAGCATTTTCTGTGCATGTTTTGAAGGTCTGGCTGGCATCCATAGATGCTCGGATGTTGCTGTGATGGAGAACTTCAGAAAAGAGTAGATAGCTAAAAACCAGTGTCTATATTTTCCTTTTTTGTTGTTTGTTTGTTGGTTGGTTGGTTGGGGTTTTTGTTTGTTTGTTTTTGTTGTTTAAACTTTGTGTATATGGGATTTCTTTCTGAAGTAACAAACATGTAATAAGGTTCCTCAAAATGAATAAGGTAAGCAGTTTTCTGAGTGCATTACAGGATGAACTTTCTATTCCCTTTCTAGAAAAGTGATTATTTAGAGCCATCAATATCTGTTTCCAATACCCTACTTCCATGTCCTTCAGTTGAAGATACCCAAGCAGAATTCTCTTTCTTTCTTTCCTCTACAGAGAATAAAATGTAATAGCCCATGGCTTCAGAGATAAATGTGTTTTTGTTGCTGTTGCCACATTTTTGTCTCTTGTACCATTCTTTTTTTTTTTTTTTCTATTTCTTAGCCTAATTCCCTATTCTCTTGTAGATTTGTAATTCAGATTTTAGCCAGCGGCATGAAGTGCTTCTCAGAGAACCTCTCAAAACTTCTCAGTCCATTCCCTGAAATCAGCATGAATGTTCTTGTCTCATGGGACTCCTAGCACAGATAAAAGCCTGCAAGGGCATCTACAAAGTAAAAAACCACAAAAAGAAAAAATAAAGCCAAGCTGACTACAACTCTGCCTGCCTTTTTACCACGGGTGATAAAGACCATCCTCTTATCTCAGAATCAAGGCCTCAGCCCAGCTTTCACTGAAGACAGTGGAATGTTTTCCCTGGACATGGATCAGAGCTGCATCACAGCAATCCTCCTCAGTACTTGGCCGTAAAGCAAGCACTTACATATAGTCAGGCCATGCTGATACCCAAATCACTATTTCCTTCCAAGACTAAGCAAGTCTGGCAATGTTTTGTGCTTGTACATTTCTTTAAGGCTTTCATTACTTTATCAAAGCTTTAGGAGTACAGGTTATCTTTTCCAAGATGCCATATGCACGATGCAGCCTAATTTTCATTACAAGTTATTTGGACTTTAAAGTCAGGTTGATGCAGAAGGAAAAAACTTACTGAGTCTTTGAGGTATGACTTACAGGTAGTATTATTCTCCTCTTTCTTTTCAGTCTTTTTGTGGACCTAAGTCACGCTCTCGCCACCTTGTACCACTCCATTAGGGCAAGATGAACCTCAAATTAACTTAATCTGGCCTTTTTGGATCTGCTATGTTCTGTGGGATCCACTGTTTGCACAAGGAATACCAAACAGCAGCCATTTACTGTTAATACAGGTAACAGAATTACGTTTTATTCTCATTATTAAATAAAATGTATCTGCGTTATTTACATGCCTGTAAACAAGGCCTTTCATAAATAGATGATCAGATTTTCACATCCCTGAACGTAGTGTCCATAGGCTATGATGTACAGAGGCAACCAAGCTCCTAACTCTTAAGTTAGGTTTTGGTAGAAGTTCAGGTACTTCAGTATCAGCTGGGAACCTTTGAGGATCTGGTCATAGAGAATACAGAATACACAAAAGCATTCCAGAGCAATATCCATTTTAATACCACTATTCCCCTCCCCTTGCCCTGGAAAACCCTATAATGAGCCTTGTTGGCTCCTTAGCAGCACCTTCGTTCACACATCACCCTGACCTGGGCACGAAGGCTTCCTCACTGTGTTCACTGCAGGAGCCTTGAAGTTGCAGATGATGACGGGATGCTGGGAAAGGTGCGTGTAACTAAGTCCTCCGTCTACAACAGATTCTATAAGGAGCCTGGGCAGTGACTAAAGACATCTTGGAGCAGTACTTCAAGATCTTGGATATCAGAATTTCCAGGGAGGGAATTTCTGGTTTAGGGCTTTAGGAAAAATTCATGCTTTCTCATTTTAGCTACTTAACCGAAATACTTGAATGAGAAGGCGGATTCTTAACGTTCCCTATAATGGTATCTCCAGAAAGGAATTAATATCTCAACAGGGCAAAACAGACACCTCTAGAGGGCTGTCTCCCTCCACTTTCCCCACAGGGACCATGGGTAACTAAGCTTTCAATGGAGATGCCTCATTCAGACGCCTTAACTGAGATGGTGTGAGCTTTCCTGAGTTCGGTATATGCAGGAAGTGACTTCGATGTTGAACTAGAATTTCCAGGAGATCTAGGACAAAATTCTGCTCTCTTTCAGTAAACCAAAGTTGGGTCTTCAAACTGAGGGAAGACTGAAGCTTCCTTCACCCATTCCCTACAGTAAGTGATAGAGAAACGTATTTTTGCTCCATACTGGAGCAAATTAATATCTGGTTCGGCACTGTCTAGTATAAAGCTTTTTGCTCGTTAGAACTTGTACAACAACTACCACACTGCACATTCAGCAGAACAGAAAAAAACGGAGAGAATGTGCCTGTGGAGAAGGAGATAGGGATTGTTTTTGTACTTGTGGACATGCTGTATATACAGCTACATATACCACAAATTTCTCTCATTCCTGCAGGAAAAGTGGCTCACCATTTGTGCTCAGCATACATAGTGGTTCAGAAGCAAAACCCAAACAGTGTTTGTTTTTTTTTCATTTCACAGGACAGTGGATAAAGGAACTATGCAACGTACTGTCTAAGGTACAATACTTAAATATTTTCTACCGCCTTGAGTTACATTTTTTGTCATTCATTCAGTGAGTCCGAAGTCTGAAATCCCTCTGACAGAAACTTCCCCATTCCCCTACCCTTGCTCCCAGTTTGCCAGAGATATAAATCTTTTCAAAATAGCAGCTCTTCCCCTCCCCAACCCCCAAATCTCTTTCCATGATGATAAAAATAAATACATAGATAAGGATGGAATTCAGATGTCTTTCACTCTGTAAAACTAAGATGGCAACATTTTAGCTTTCACCATGCCCAGGGCTTTCAGAACGCTCCCAGCAATCATGAATCTGTTCAAATTACTTTAAATATAGCTGTTTAACCTTTGAAGACCTCATATTAGGAATTGACAAACTACTTTCAGCAGTAAATTAACTGTATTTTTTCAGTTCAGCTCGTTAGGGGCCTTTTTTTCAGAAGTTAGTAAACAGTCTCATGTTAAATGCAGGATATACACTTACTTAGAGATCGGTAAGAGAGTTTTCGAAGTAGCTGCTTTGCATGGAGTTTATGTATTTATTCTAGGATGTTTATGAAATCCTAAGAATTCTCAGTAGCAAAGTTTGGAAAACATGGTGCTGCCTCTGTACGCTACCTTTGGTTGAACATCCTGCTGCTAGGATTTTTACCCAGCCAGCTGCCCGGTCCCCCGGGGCTGGGGCTGCCCCCAGTGCTCCCCTGAGCTGCCCTGCTCCTGGAATGGGGTTTTGGGACAGCCCTGGTGGGACAGGCCCTGCCCTACCACCCACCCAGCCTGGGGAACCACCTCCACTTCCATCACCCCAGCCCCAGGGAGCAGCCAGTCCTCCCCTTCTGGAGAGGGGCATTATCTCTGCATAGTAGATGCTGAAAATACACCCTGGTTGTCTTAGGCACATGGAAACAAAACCAACTTCATCTGCTTTACTCGTAGAGGATTTCCTTCAACATACTCCTTTCCACAAAGCTACTGCAAGCTATATGCGGTCATCAGCTATCATTGCTCCCCGGCAGCTCAAAACAATGCAAATCAGTATTGCAGTACAACTTACACTGAGAATTAGGTTAATTTATAGGCAATGAGACTTACCAAATGTGCTGAAATAACTGCTGAACATGGCAGGGCTATTTCATCCATGAGTACCAAGGATCTAATTGGACTTGGTCATTTCACCCGGTTAAATGGGCACTGGCAATCAGCTGTTTTGGAGATGACACTGCTCTGATAATCTGCGAATTTTCACTGGATTCTGTTGTTCAAAAGCCCCAAAGTAAGATGTCATTAAAGGGCATCGTTTTCAGGAGCAGATGTGCCGAGTAGTGTGGGCACACTCACTCCCTAGCCCATAGATGAGAAAATGTGACTGGTAAAGGAGCATCAGTGGAAAAGCATAGGAGAAGGGAAGACACAGGAATATTTTGGTTGGCAGATGTCATTTTGCATAGTATGGGTTTTTGCATTTTGCATAGTATGGGTTTTTGGCAGACCTCGGATTTTCTATCAAAAGTGCTTCGGATTTGGATGAGCTGCACAGCTGGAATAAGTGGACGAAGAGAATACCAGGTTGTTGGTAGGTCAAGGTCTCCTTCCCATCCTATTGCTCTCACAATGGATAACTGGTAAGAGCTAGCATATTTGTTTTCGTTAGTGGGTTTGGGTTTTCTTCCCACCATTGCAGCCATCTGACAAAACCATAACATTATTTCCCTCCTCTTCTGTCCCTGACACACTACTAAACAATGACAAGGGAGAAGGCAGAACAAAATAGCAGATGATAAAAATGCAAAACAGCGGTGCAGTAGGAGCACAGAAGTTCAGAGGTACAGAAGAGCAATGCAACACTCTGGGAGAACAGAATACATTAATTATATGGACAGTTTTATTTATCCAGTCTCGTGTTCTCATACAGTTTTTATTGATCACAGAACAGTTTAGCATACTAACAGGAATGCTTTTCTGCATCCCACTGGGTATTATTAAAAACCCAGCAATATTTTACATTCATTGGGGTCAAGAGAATTTATTTGTTACATGTAGTCCCATTGCCATACCCAATTTTTAGCAATACTAGTCACCTCCAATGTTTCCACTGATGAATGCATGTAAGGGCTTAATAGCTGTTAACAGCAGATCACAAAATATCGACGGATTAGTTTAAACCTCATCTTAAGTTCAATAAACCAAGGATACTAGACACATCAAGACAGCTTTAATGTCTCTTCAAAAATATTGATCACTGCATTGTTGATTTTTTACAAAGTCTTCAGTGAGACCAAAACCTCTACACATTCACTTAAAGATTAGAAGAAAATGCCACACAGAAGCAATCTTTCATTCCATAGGATTTCTTTTTAAGGCCGAGGGTGACAATATTTTTCTGCGTTCACCTTCCTCCAAATAAAATTCACAGCCAGCATTACCTTTCCACAAAAAGTGGTCTTAAGGTTGGAGTCTCAGTCACGTGTGTGGAACTTCACGTGTTATGCCACTGGCCACGGCTGTATCCTTTAGCTTAACAGTAAGTCGAGGCTTGTATGATGAGCTACTGGACTGCTGTTGGCATGGACTTGTTTCCCTACTCTTGCAGACCTGCTTGGGAGTAAAGGGCTAGGTCAAGAACTTTCTACATCCTCTAGACACTGGCTGGCCATGGCCCTAGTGAAGTCTCCTTCCTCAGTCCCCATTAACTGCCAGTGCCAGTCTTCTCCTTTATATGTCCTGTCTTAAGTTTTCTAGCTTGCTTCTGGGGCTCTCTCTTACTTTTTTCCCTGTCCAAAGGAGCAGACAGCTGGTTCTTAAACATACTATAAAAAATCTCATAGTAGACATCCCTTTTTCTCTTTCCTCAAGCAGGAAAGCAGTTCATGTTTGCTTCTTGCGTAGTAGAGGTGTGCTCCTATACAAGCTTTTGGTCCTAACTTCTGGTGCACAGTCTTGTCTCAAAATGTTGGGAATTACACTTGTTGGTTAAGATACTCGTTACCTGAGAAAAGCATCCTTACTTCTAATCACTGCCCTAGTATTAGTGCTTCTAAAAGTAATCTTGTCTCCAGTCTCAGTTGAATTCTTCCAGTGCTGTTATTGAGAACCACTGAACCTGAAATACGGCTATCGCCTGTCTCATTAGGTCAGTCTCATACTTAATTATTGACCATAAGTTGTGTTGACATTAAAAAGGTAGGCAGTTTAACATTTGTCTCTGCTTTGGCTCTCTTGGTAAAGTCTGAACCTTGTGCTTCTGCTAACATAACAGGCAGCTGTTTTTCAGCTAGCGAACAGTGTTGGTTTATTTTAGCTATGTGGAGAAACACTGGATTTCTTTTTATCTTTCTCACTTATGCTCAGTATTTTCTGCTTGACTTCACTGGCTTATTGTAGCTCTCCTTCAAAACAGTGACAGGACATACATTGAGGTTAGGAGCCAAAATGGTCTTCAACTTTTCTCAGAGAAAAACATGCCCAGAATAACACCAATTTAGAGCACTTTTATATAGCTAATATTATTTAACAAAAGCTGTTACAAAATGGATTCGATGACCTCTACATTTACAAATAGGTCCTTTGGATTTACTACTGTCTTGCTCTGCCTCTTGTCTCTTCACTCAGTAAATATAGAGGTACTGTTCAGTGCCACTGCCAACATTTCCATGAACTCAAGACAACTTAACAGTTCTTGGCACAGGCACCATTAGTACCAATCAAGCTGTCTGTTCTCCTGTCTGGATATGTCCCCTCAAGTGTGAGGTCTGACAACTTCAGGGTGCCAATTCTGCAATTCTTCTATCACCTTGCGCACCAAACATACTGGCAGTCTGGGTATAACCCTTCCCCTTGGTAGTCTGTGAACACAATTGCTTTATCAAAACATCATTCAGAGGTTAAAGCAAATTTTAACAGTCAAGGGAAAGGATAATTTAGAAGGATTTGCCGTTCCCCAAACACTATAAGGACTATAGAGGTACCCAGTTTGGCAAAGCTTTGCCATGGTAAAACCCCCAGAATATATTCTTCCACAGCCTTCTGCAGCCTTCCAGGCAGATGCTTGTTCTGCGCAGACAGCTCCCCAGATCTCCGTAGAAAAACGTCCTTGTCATTTAGATTGTTTTCTGGTCCATTTCCTAGAGTTTTTGACCTTGCTAGTCAAAAATGATTTGGTGAGCTCTTCGACAAATAGGTCCTAACCTATGGGCAGTTGCTGTGCTCTGTATCAAATTGCAAGGACTTTGCTAAATGATTGTTTTGTCTTCTGATTGCGTTCTCAATGTCAACAAACAGCTACCAAACTGAAGTAATATAATCTGGCTGTGACTATGCTAATAACCAAGGCCAGATGCTCAAGTGTTTTCAGCCCTACTGAAGCCCTATTAAAAACAAAGATGCTTAGACACTTAGAAGAGTGTGGTCCACCTTGCACACCACATATGTCAAAATTGCCACAGAGCTGCTGTATCCCTCACAAACAGGATGGAAGGGAGAAGTCAGAAAATACATATTCAAAATTGTATCACAGGAAGGCAAAAATCATAACTAGAACGAGTAACTCTGCTCCCTCTTAAGACCAATCAATCACCAAACATAGGATAATGTAACAGAATAAACCCCAAACATTATTAAAGATGAAAAACTGGGCTAAGGAAGATGATATAACAGCATACATAAGGCTATGCTGCGTAAAGAGAGAGCAGCAGGTAATGCCAAAATGAAGCAAAGGAGCTGCTACTGTAGTTTTGGTTTTGGATGAGGCAGGGTCAAGAGTGACCTCCATGGCTGCAAGAGGGATGAGCAGAGGGGACCGAGAGGGAGCAGAACGGCTGGCCTGGTAAAGCCAGCTCACCAAAGAGGAAAATAGTTTTAGAAAACAAGTGGCCAGAGCTGACAGAACAGAGAAGGGCCTTAAAGTGGGAGAAACCAATAGAGTTGTTAGTGCTTCTCTGGGTCTCTGCTTCCTCTTAGAAATAACAACCCCCCCCCCCCCAAAACAACAAAAAAGTGAATTTGTGACTAAAATTATACCAACTGCTCAGTTTTTCTTTCTTTCAAAGGGTTAGCTCCAAGAAACTGAAATGAAACCATCCCTTGGTTTTATGTTGTACCCCAACTGCCCCACGTGCCCTTCTCTTCTCCCCCTGTACTGTAAACACAGCGTGACAATTGTCTTTAGGCTTGTTGGAGCCCATACACCTGAACACCACACACCGCACCACCATTTCCCTGCCACCTTCTGCAGCGTTCCGGAACACCCAGCCCGAGCCTCACAAACCACAGCGTGTCACGGGAGGGGAGGTCACGCTCCTCGGCAAAGACCCCAGCACCTTCATGCCCTCATGGCCTGGCCCCGGGTGCTGCCGAGGTGTGTTCCCCCCCCTCAGGCCTGTAGCACCCTGGGCCGCCCCCGGGGCGAGGAGCCATGTCGCGATCGGGCCTCCCCGCCGGCGGCGCCAACCGCCCGCGCCTGATGGCGGCCCGCGAGGCTGCCTCACAGCGCCGGCCCCCGCGCCTCCCGCCGCGGGGAGGGGACGGAGCCCCGCGGCCTGAGGGCAGCGGGACCGGCAGCCTCCAGACACGGGGCGGCACCGCTGAAGGGAAAAGGGAGAGGGGGCGGGTTGGAGCGGGAGACGTGCCGCCATGCTGCCGCCGACCGGCCGGCGCCGGGAGGGAAGGCGGCGGCCCTCAGCGAACGGACCGCCCTCTTCCTTCCCTCCCTCCCTCCTCCTCAGCGGCGCCGGCGGGGATCCGCGGCCCGCTCGGTCCTGAAAGAAGGGGGCTTCGTCCCAGCGCTCGGCTCTGAGGCCGCCGGGGTGTGGTGCTTGGTGGCGGGGAGGGCCACCGGCCCCGCCATGACAGGGGCTGGGGACCGGCGCGCTGCTGTGCACGGCAAAACCCTCCTTAGGGAAAGCCCGGTGTGTCTGATGGAGACACGTTTTGATAGCGAGAGGAGCCAAAAAAAAACCACCGGTGAAATACAGCTGCATCCAGCGTAGTTCTGTTCGGCAGGTCATTCGTCTTTAGCGGGTGACAGGATAATGTCACTTGTCAGCAGTCTGCTTTGAAATGTTGCACTTTTTTTCCCCCGTGAAGTGTTTTATGTGCAGATTTTTTACTTAATTCTGACAAATACAGCCTTAGATCTTGTTTCCAAAGTGATTTACTTTGATGACTTCATGTATTGGTCTTCGCTGCTTGCCCAACAGTGGGAGAACAGGAGTTGTCACCTCAGCTCCGTAGCGGGGGTCAGTTGCATCAAATTGGCCTAAATCTTTAGACACGACAGTTTATTTTATCTCTTCTGAAACAGAACAGGTATTCTGTGGTGATGTATCTCTTCCGTAAGCAGCAGAAGTCCCTTTGTAGACCTTTTTTAGGAAATCCCCTTCTATGTGATTCTGTGCTTGCATACATTTAATCCCGTAAAGTGGATGTATTTGACTTCTTTGAATAGATACCTCCCAAACTACTCAGAAGATGAGAGACTGGCTGCTTGTCAAATTACAAACCCCTCAGCAGGACAAGAGGTGGATGGTTACAAGTTGGGACAGGGAGCAGGCTAGTGTAGGTCGGCAGCTGGTGGCAATCACTGCTGCTCTGTAGTAACTGCTTAACTTAACACTTTTTTACCTTACCCTGCATGCTAAATAGCTAATTCTTTCACTGAGGGGGAAGAAACCTCAAATTACCCACCCCACCGCCTGCATCAGCACCACATCGTCTAGTTACATATTGTGCTAAAAAGTGGGGGGTTTTAAATCAGTTTTTAATTTGCTACCTTACAGTTTCACTGAATGGCTTCATAGTCTTGTGTTGAGCTAGGGAACAAAGCTGTCTCAATAAAGCTTTTTACCTACCTTTCCTGTACCATTCCTTACTTTAAATACCGTTACCATGTTCTCTTTTAAATGTCTGCTTCCTGAAACGAACAATCCCAATCATTTCAATCTATTAGTGCATGGTTTTTCTGTACTCCTAATCATTCCTGGTGCCTCCCTCTCAATACTCACAACCTCTGTTTTGTACCATGTTCTGACGGCAGATCATTTCTGCAACCTCTTTTAATATAATGGGTATGTAGAATTTTTTGGTGTTCTTCTCAGTGCTGTTGTCAGGAAATCTAATGCTGGGTTTTGTTTCCAAATGTAGTTGTGTACTGAAGAAAGGCTTTCACTTGAGCTGTCCCTAGCGGTAAGCAGGTGTCCTTCCTGAATGAGAATCCCAAATAATTGCAAGTTTCCCTTCACATGTGCATTATCTAGCGACATTGAGCTTAGTCTGACGTTGTGCCATTTGTTTACCTCGCTAGGGTAAATGTTCCTCAGGGTCTTTTCAGGACTTGACCAGCCTGAGTAGCCATCACGGTGTGTGGCTCATAGCCAAGTCTGTAATTTGAGGAACTCTTTAAGCCAGAATAACCTTTCACTAGTCCCCAGCTGCTCACTCCCTGCTTTATAGAGTCATACATGTTTGCGTGGTTAAGCCATGAACTAGACATGGAGAACAGACCAGGCTGAAAGCTAACATAGGGCCTCACCTGACCTCCCGTCTGACTGAGCTGCAGACAGTGGAGTAGACTGGGGACCTCTTCTTTCAGGGGCAGTGCTATCTTAAACTTTTAAGCACTCTTTGACTTACAGACTTTTTTTAGGAATGACAAATTATGGTTTTGTTAGAACAAGCTTTGTGCAGAAGTATTTCTTATCAACGAATAGGCTGATTGAGACCTGAGCCAAACACCTCCGGTGAAGCCCCCGCTGCAGCAGGGTTTGCTGTGTGTGCCTCTCTGTGCCTCAGAATTCTCCTTCCTGGAATTCGATCAGAAGGCAGATTTCAAGAACTTTCATCCAAATGTTGGTATTAGATATTGTTGAAAAGCAGAGCTGGAGTGCTGCATTAAAAACCAAATTGAATTGGTTTGGTATATATCAAACGTCAGGTACATAGCAGAGGCTATTAGAAACTTCCAACAATAGGCATATGAAGAATCATTAGCCTTGAAAACCTAGAAGATGAGATCACAAACACACAATCCAATAAATCACGCAGGTCGGGTTGGGAAAAGCTGATGTGGTAGAGCAGCAATTTGTTTATACTGTGACGGGTCAATTGGATCAGTGTCAGATCTTCTGTGGGATAAAAGATTTTGCTTTTAATGCATGTTCTTTCCTGAACGGCTTCTATCCAGCCTTTATATCAAACACCTCTGGTCAACTTCAGGATTACAAATAGAAAATCTAAAATAGATGAAACTGCTAAAACAGAATTATTGCAGGATTATTTCAAGATGCAGATTTGGCATTGAAAGATCTCCAGAGTAAAGTTGCATGACATGGTTTAAGTTCAATTCTATCCCAATCATTTTTAAATGTTTCTAGTATATTCTTATAACCTCAGCTTTAATCTCGTCTCCTTTTGAGAGAAGATTCCCTAATCCATAACTTTCTGAGGGAGACTTCAGAGCTAACGTGATTTTCTTACTACCTTTTCTAAAACCTTGACGAGAATTGTCTAATTACAGAAATAGTAATAAAGTTAGGAAGCGTGATAGAGAACCTTATGCTTTTAATGATTGTAACACTGCTTCAACTGCTATGATTTGATTTGATAGCAAAAATCACTACACATATGAAAGCCTTCCCTGCAATAATGTCCAACATATTTGTAGCATAAAAAGCACATTTATTAATGTAAAAATGAAAATAAGAAAATGCAATTAAGGCAAAGAAGAATTGATACTAGTCTACTGTCACACCAAGCAAAAGACAACGTGGCTACATTTTTTTTGTATTTTAACAGAGGTGGAAGCGGTATTTTAATGCTTTATGCCATCTATCCTTTTGTCCCAGTTTACTCTGGACTTGTCACTACTAATAGGTAGGCAAACACTTAATCTGAGTAAATCCTTTCCTTCTTCCTGTGCTCACTTTCTACTGGTACATCTCAGATCACCATCCCTTTTATTGTCCACATATTACACGTCAGAATTTCAAATGTAACCAATAGGCAGATCAAAAATATTTTTCCAGATTGCCTCTGTACTTCATTAAAAATGAACCCCAAACAAAACCAAACAGATTTGGCATAATCTGAACTTTATTTAGGTCACCTTTTGGTAGGAAATGAAGCTTTGATAGTGAAGAGTTATCTTGCATTTAGGGTTTTTTCTTTTTCTTTTAATGGCGGTTTCTGCTGCTGTACAACCAAAAGAGTGATAATTAATGTCTCCCACTGTTTATGCCTGCTGCCATCTACAACGATGAGCTATTATTATTCTGTCTGCTAATACTTGGAAAGGATATCACTTGGACAACTAATCCAAAATGCAGCAAGTAAAGATCATTGTCACACATGCCTGGAGTGGAGACACTATTACAGATGTTAGAAATTAAAGGTTTTCATTATACTGGATCATCCAGTCCATCTGCCAAGTCTGTGCTTTACTGCACACTCTCTAATATCTCACACAAGTCCTAGGATACCGTAAGTATTAAGTACATTATATTCCTTGAAATACATAATGTTCACTTGAAAAACTGTTCCATAATTATGGTGCTAGGTAGACCTGGTCTTGAAAGGTGGTCCAGTTCAGTGGGGTTTTACAGCAATGCGCTAGTCTTCCTGCTCAGATCCGGTTGCTGGCCTGGAGTCAGTCTGAGGCAGTTGTTAGATTAGACAGGCTCCCTGTGGAGAGCTGGACTGCAAAACAGCCTGGAATAAATAGCCAGGCTCATCTCTATATTAGTGGGCTGAAGAGAAGAGAAGAGAAGAGAAGAGAAGAGAAGAGAAGAGAAGAGAAGAGAAGAGAAGAGAAGAGAAGAGAAGAGA
>JANZLQ010000008.1:5665705-5685053 GCA_026212715.1 Elanus axillaris | reverse complement strand
CTCCTCTCCTCTCCTCTCCTCTCCTCTCCTCTCCTCTCCTCTCTCCTCTCCTCTCTTCTTTCCTTTCTATGGTTTTTGTTTTAGGAGTTAGGATTGTGTTGAAAAGAAATCCCCACCTCTGTAAAAACTCTGTCAAGCTGCATTTCTAAGTCTCCATATGGTTTCTTCACAGGGACATGTTTGTCAGATGAACACAGTATGTTTACTGTTACTCTCTCATGTTTTCTGGTAGAAGTCCAGAAGACAAGGGCCACTAGAGAGCTCCCAACATCTGTATTTCAGTCTTTTTTGTGTGCACTGCCTCTGGCAGTGGGAAGGCAGAGAAGCTGCCATCTTCAGAGATTTGGAGGAAGGCGTCTCCTGGCGACCCGGAGTGCTGCATGTATTACCCTGCTGACTGCAGCACTCCTCGTTGCAGTTGACCACGAGTGACATGGGATCCCCTGTGCTCTTTTATTTTCCCAGTTCTTCTCTGCTGTGGGCGTATGTCTCAGAAGCCATGCCGGTCCACGCAAATGATGTAAAAGCCACCCCTCCTGGCAGTCCTCCTGTTGCAGATGGTACAGGACCCCCTCCACCCCTCACAAAATCTTCTTTTACCATTTCTCATTGCCTTCATCCCCCTGAGAAAATCTGGTACGTTACTGACAACGTGTTGCAATCGATAACTAGTGCTAATTAAGCTCTGGCTGCTACCAGAAAGTTTCACCAATGGGTCTTGCTGATTATAAGCCATAACTACAAGACAACAATTTTTGAGTATTTCAAACATAACTTAATTCTTGACTACAAGTCCTTCCAATCTGGTGGTCTGTGGAGTCTTTTGTCTTGCTTCCTGTAAATAAATGTGACTGAAAAAGAATTGAATTGCCTCATAACATCTAAGGGAGGAAAAAACAACATTTTCTTATTGAAACTCATGAGTGACAGAAGCTGAAAGTTAAATCTATTTGATCATTCCATCAGCCTTCCAAGCCAACTCCTTAACTAGATTGAAATGTTTCAGTGGGATGTTGAAATGCTGAATGTATGTGGGAGGGATCTACACTTTACAATGCCGGGGACCAGGAAACAGTGTTGTTCACAGTGCACTTGTAAAAAATAATGTGTGTGTTTTCTTGCAATCAGTAAGGCATTGATTCAAAAAAATAGGATTTGAGAACATACTTTACTGTAAGGATCGTGTTCAATCCACGGATCTTGGATATTTGACTTGTACCTCAATTTTAGATGCCTGTTGAATCACCATTCCCAAAGTAAGGGCTGAGGTTCTTTAATAAAGTGATAGGACAGGGGTCTTCAAGAGACACCCATCTCTTTCTTTATAGGGATACCTTGATGAACCAGTCCTCTTCAAATAAGTGTTTAAATGCTAAAATATAGCACCTATAGCAGGCAGACTGTGTTGCAAACAGATTCCCTAACCACATTGCTGATTTTTTCCCCTCAGTGCAATTCCTTAAACTATGATTGTTGTAGTCTGAAATAATAATATAGCAAGCTGTTTACTGTATCTTCTATGTAGTTGTTCCTACTTGCAGTCTATATTTGTTTAATGGAGAGGCTGAAAATGTTGTACACTGCTCCTGCTGATCAAAGTCACAAAAGAGCTGTTTTCTCTCTTGGCTTATTCAACACATGCAAAAATCTCTGTTGCTCTTCCCTTACCTCTCTGTCTCACCATTGTTTCCTTATTTAAGATATGTTTACTGTCACTATACATTTTTAATAAGGTGTCCACAGCTGCTTTCCTAAGAAACTATTGATTCTGTCTCTCTGCCTGTCAGTCGGTGCATTTCAGCCTGCTCTAGACTTCGTATCTTTTGAAGCCATGGCTCAGGTTCAGCTGAATTTGTCAGAGGGATTGAAAGTTCAGATATTAAGTTTTCATGAGTTTGAAGGAACTAAAAGTTTTGCTGGGTAGGCAAGCACATCAGCAGGCCACTGTTGGAGAGGCTCCAGCATGACTTTGATCTGTTTGGTTTGCCCGTTAGCCAGCTAGGATGTGTGTACTGGCCTGCTGGTCAGAATTCACACAGCTTGGAACAGATCCAAGCACGTGACATGAATCATAGTCCCCCACAGTCACCCTTTTGCTAGACTAAGCAATCCAAAGCCTTTTAGTTTCCTCTTGTAAAACAAGCTCTCCATTCCCTGGATTACCCGAATATCATTTGCAACTGTTGGAATTTCAACTCCTCTCTCTTAAGCATGGGTGGGCAAAGCTGCACACGGGAGTCCAGCTGAGGTCACATTAGGACTAGGTGGTATTAATTTTTGCTTGACTCCAGCAGGAGTGTCTTGGCTGATTTAAGACTCATTCTCAAAAGCAGCGAGTGCTTACATTTGTGCAGCAAGTGTGTTTGAAGCATTGCTGAGGGCAAAAGACCCTTTTTTACCCCCAACTAACTCTTTTTTCACTATTGACTTGCACTAGAGAAAACTACCTTCTGCCTCTGTACATCTCCTTAAAATGCCTCTGTGACATTTCTGCTTCTGTACATCTCCTTAAAATGCCTTGAGCCATACGATGACTTCGAATTTCTGGCTAGTGACAACAGCTTCAGTGCGTATCTCTAGAACAATGAAGATGACTTGTCTCGGTCTAGGACAGTCAGGAGTTACTGACTTAAGCTTTTCCTTCCTTTTCTTCTATTTGCTTGATGTTTTAAGCAGTAAGATCAATTCTGTGAAAGTGAAATTCTGTTAAATGCTAGAAAGCTTTTCAAGGTTGCATTCGGAATTTATGTTTTTCAGGGAGTTTAATAATTTCTTGACTTCTCCCTCATTTACCTTACAGGAATAAATGTCACAGTAGCAAATTTTGCTGCTTGGCCATCCAGTCCTCTGTACCCTGCAGGAACAATGCTATTTTTTGAACAAGCTGGTACAGATATTAGTCTTACGATGTCTCTATGTCTGATAAGAAAGGGAGAGATGAGTACAGGCGAGCAGCTGAACTAACTGGAAGACAGAAAAAGAGAAAGTGAAGCTCCTTTGCGTGGTGGCTGTAGATGTGGCTGAGCATTTAATGTTGGGCATTAGAATTTAGCACTAAAATGTGTGCTTGGACTGTCATTTCTGGTTAGTAGAAGGGTTTCTGGCCAAATGAGTGGGTGTTCTGGTAAGTGTCCTTCAAAGTTGTGTCACGAGAGGGAAACTGTCTTCTGACCTGTTTTAAATTTGGCTTTTTCAAATACACTGGTGGATTTTGAGTTGAAATACTGAACATATGTTTGAAGTTTGCTCATCTTTACTTTGGTTGATAAAGAGAGAAGAGTGAAATGAAAACAGATTTTTAACAAGGAAGGATTCATTTTCCTACCTAGCAGAAAAGTATTGAGTTATGCTATTTCATGTGAAAGCCAGTTCTCAGAAATGAAAGTGGTTTTCCTTTTATGAGATAAGGTGAGTGGACTATAAAGTATGTATAAAAAAGAGGAATAGGAAATACGTTGCTATAAAGAGCTACACTGTGTGCTTTTTGTTAGGATTGTTTTGTAAAACCGACTTGCTGGAAGTAATCCACAAATAGGCTTAAAAATAAGCCTCAGAATTTTATTCTGAATATCTCATCAACAACAATAAGGGGAACATTATGTATATTGACAGAGATGACTCTTTGTGTCAGGTATTCACTGTAGTTTCAGAGCTGTTGCATTTTTAAGTGTGTTTGCAAAACATCTTTGGACCTCTTGGACCCACTGCAGTCATGATTATTTTAATCTCTTATCTGAAGGCTTCCCATGATTTCTATTCATTAACATGAAAAAGGCAATCAACCACATAGATTTAGATAACCAGAGCTATGAGGAGCATCTGTTTTCCAGACATCTCTGTGTTGTACGTGACCTATGGTCCAATTTGGCTGAAATCTGATAGCGTTGTATAATTTTGCATGCCATCATTAGAACATTCCTCTGAGGGGCACCGGAACAGTCCCCAAGCTTGGGAGCAGCGTCTTTGGGTGATCTTCCTGCTCTTAAGGAAGCTCCCTGCAGAATCATGTCCAGCACATGTTGTTGCAAAATGGAGTGGTTTGGACTGCTTAAAGAATCACCTCCAATGATATTAGCAAAGATGATTTAATAGGAATTTATAAAAGCGCAGCTTCACAGAATTCAACGGCGAGGTTCACTCTATTACTTAATACATGGATGAAATGTAGACAGGAAAATTAAGTTAGGATCAAACTAAAATTATGTATACAGAAACCATTGATGCAAAAGGTTAAGAGAGAAACATGCAAAGAGAAATTGGGTTAGAATTGATTTATCGTGATTTGTATGGAGGTGGGGAATGTAAAAAGGTAGGGGAGGACACCCCTGTTGAGTCACAAGGTTCAGAGAAGACCCCCTTGCTTTCTAAACTCCTGTCAGAGTCTAGGTGCGGCTGCATCAACTCCTAGCCCCAGACTTGGTCAACATTTTATGTCTAAAGGGATTATGACTATAACAGCAGCCTGAGGTTCATTCACAGTTGAATAAAGTTCACGACAGCAACTTGTGTATAGATTTGAAAAGCAGTGTTTGTCATATACTTGCTATAGAATATTCAGGTTAGTACACACACACACACATGCACAAAGAGATATACATATAAGCAAGTAAAAGAGGTGTACCTGTTAAAAAATTCCTCTTGAGTTCAGTGAGAATATTCACGTCAAATGCTTCAGCATCTTCCTCAGCAGGCAAAGGGTTGAGCCTCAAGGAGTGGAGAATATCAGCCCAAGTCTTGTCGGCTTTCGGTGACAGACCTCTGATCTTTGCAAACAGGAAAGTTTGTGAGCTCTGAGAGGCATCCCACTCGGAGGGAGATGCTGGTCGCAGCCCGCTGTGGTCCAGGAGAGCTCAAAGGGTCTCACTTAGTACTGCTGCTGATGATTGGCGTCAGTCATCAACAAATTTCTGGGATTCCAGTAGCACTAGTAACGTTTTGCATGACAATTCAGATAAGGAAGGTTCCAAGGCTGTCAGAGAATGACTTAAGATTTAGATACGGGATGTTCCAAGGCTGACGGGAGAGGAGTGAGGTATGTCCCAAGGTTGTCAGGAAGTGACTAATTATCCCTGCTCCCATCCCCAGCCTCCGCTGGGCAACAGGAGTCCTTGGGACAGTCAGTGCGGCTCCCTGTCTTAGCCATGCAAGAGTTCATGGTGCTATGAAGGGACGCTTAACCGCCCAACTCATTACACTTATGCTAAGGCCTGGTGACACTTCCCGAGTTCATAGATCAGCCCAGAGAGGGGGAAGAAATGCATCACCACAGATGTGGAGCAGTGCCCTGAGGATGGGCGCGCAGTCTTTGTTAGGCAGGCATGAGCTGGCCTGCACGCTGAGCCGCACAGTAGCCTTGTAGCAGCGTTAGCGCGACGATCGGCACATCTTGCAGCAAGGTTTAGTAGCTGTGATTTAGTCAACCACAGCAACGGCTGTCGCAGCGCGCGGGTTTGCACAATGGTTTGCAAAAAGCATGCAGGCACATTCCCTCCTTCTAGCTGCACCAGGCCCGCACATGCAGGGAAAAAGGAGGCTATGCGTACGTCAGCCAGCAATTTGATGCATTAGGAGCGGGTCAGTAGATCTACTGTTAGATGATGAGCCTTCTACATCTTCAATAAATGTGGTCTGAAGTTTTGACTCAGAGTAGGTCTAATGTGGTGCTCTGGACCAAATGTCTCTGGCACACATGCAGCTCGAAACCGTCTGCCGTTTGGTTTGGGCATTGTGGTTTGGATTCCCACATGAGGATGGAGCACATTTGCGGAGCACCTGGTGTGGGGCTTGAGATTTTGTTGCTCTCAAAGAAATCTAGTTAGTATATACAAACCCCATTCCTTTTACGCAACAACGTGCACTAAGTGTGAACAACTGGGAAATTTGATTCAAAACTGCTTTAAGGGTCCAAGCCAAAATGTCAACGTAGACACAGCCTAATTAATTTTCTAGTTATATTTGGTCACTTGTCCAATATTTCGTTCAGATCAACAAGGTGTGTACAATTCATGTAACGTAAAACCAGTGTCATTCCGTATGCCTTCTCTTGAAAGAGCATGTAAAAGTAGCTTGAAATTGAAGAATGGGCTATAATGAGATGGAAAAATCCAAATGTCTTATTTCAATGGCTTCCTCTGGAAAGAAGCATGAGTTTTATCAATATGAATTTTACTTACATTGTGATGCTGCATAGGTAATGGTTTTAAACACCAGAGAAAGAAGTTAAGCTATCAGAAGTCCTGAGATGTTGGCTACCACTGCAACGTGATTGTTTACACAAACTCGTAAGTTATGTTATATTTTTGTTAAATTTTCCGTGTGGTGTATACAGGAGGTTGGACAAAGAAAGAGATTTGAATGCAAAACCTACCTAAATCTCTGGAAAGCTTAAGTGCCTCTACCTTTACAAACTTGGGAAAAATGCAGCAGAAGAAAATTTAAAAATACATATTTTAATTGAAATTATAATTTCTAAGCAACAGTGGGAGTTGTACCCAGGATGAAAGGAATACGAATTATATCCACTGACATTCAAATAAGAAAAAAATCAACTGTAAATCAAGTTTAAAGCTAATCCTTTGATCTGTGATTCAAATGAAATGCAGGTTAGTAATGACTGAAAGCTGTTATTATCAGGATGACCATTCCCTAAAACAGTTGAGGTGGTCTGGCTGATTTCCCTGAAGACTGGTGAGTATATCACAAAACCCTCCGCCACACTTCCACCAGACCTAACAAATAACATCGCTATCTGGACAGTAAGCAGGTGGAGGAGCATAAAGACAGAAATGCCTTCTTAAGCCTGCTGCCACTTTCATTCGAGGTTTGGGTAGAATGGTGAGACAACATATGCGATCTTGCAGTACTGCACTACTCAGCATCGCACCTTCTCTGCGAGTTAAGATCGCAGGATTCTCCCAGTCCGTCGCCTTTCATAGCTATGTAATTCTTCTAAAAAATCTATTTATTTGCATACAGGTTGCATAAAAATTGAGTAATAGAGTAATATTTTAAAGCAGCTTACCCATGTTTAGTACTATTCAGTGAAGTTCAGAGGCAGTAGTTGTAAACATTTCTCATAAGTCTCTACAGAAAAAGAGCATCTGTAAGGGTAACTGAGATCTTACCTCCAACGTAAATGCTCCAATGAAGACATAAAAAAAAAAAAAAAAGAAAAAAGAAAAAGCAAAAGTCTATGTAACATTATAATAATATAAATTCCAAATTCTTACCTCATATTTTATTAATCAGAAGTACCTTTATGATCTGATATGGGGCAAATCTAGGTTTACATCATTACACATGAGGATAAAAGTCTGAGCATCTTTAACTCATGCTGTCTACAGATCTGGTGCCAGAATTATTATATTGAAGTCACCACTCCAGATGACAGCAATCTGATGTGTTACCAGCCAAACGAATATAAAAAGGAAAGATTAAAAAAAAAAGCATCATAAATAATCCTCTCTAGCAATATTGAAAGTGCTTTGAAGCAACAGTTCACTCCTTACTCAGAAAAGCTGGAAGCTGCAAAGGTCTCCTAGATTACCATAGTAACTAAAAGAACAATTTAAATCTGCCTTTTAAAGAGTTGTAAATAATGCAAGTGTAATATCAGTCACTGCTCATTGCCATTTCACATGCTCCAGAAGACAATTTGAAGAAGATGTGGTATCACAGTTCCTCTTGTACATAATTCCAGCATAATAAAATGATGTGGCCCAGTCTATCCCCTTCTCTGTTGTTTCTTTCTGGATCTATCTAATGAGAAATAAGAACTTTTACAACAGGCTTCATTTACGTGTCTCTTTGGGAAGCTGAAATGGTTGTAGACATCCACTTCTCTGTCCAGAAAGTGTCGTTATAAAGGATCAAGAATATTAATCAGACTCTCTCTACGTTTGTGTGTGCCGAGTGTTGAAGGATCTGCTGGAAGCCTGGAAGCACTACAGTGCTGGTACACAGCTGCAAAATGCACGTAAGGGTCTTCAGCGTTACCTGCAAGAGTAGAAACATACAGCTATATGGCTGCTGCTTTCAGTACTATTAAAAAGATTATCAGAGAAAATCTTCTGGATGAGCATATAAATATACAAGGATGAAATGGTACTGATGATCTTGCACAGACTGCTGTAAGTAAAAAGGGACCTAAAATTCCAACCTTGTGTGTTGGAATAAAAAATACAGCAGGCCAAGAAATTCCTGAAGAACCACATAGATAGCCTTTTTTTGTCATCTAGAAAGTAGATATTATAAGTAATTTGGAAGATATCCAGGGTACATGTATGAATAGGAAAGATATGGCTGGCGATTATATGGAAACTTGGAATTCTGAGCCAATTCCCAGATGCTATTTTAATTCCATATGGTGTGCAGTGATTTTATAAAATACAGTAAAGCAGTGGCATGTGATTTGGAAAAGCAAATGAGTGCATGCTTTTAAGCATGAGACCATAGTCCTTTCATAGGAGGTGTGGAATTTCATAGCATTCCTCCCCTTTGACTGGAATCAGATGGTTCTGTATCTCCTGGGTCAACCTCTCATTGTCATGGCAGTCATGAGAGGGATGAGAAAAGAGCCTTCTGAAAGCAAGCTGAAAATTATTAGCAAATTGAGTAAAGAGCTGCGTAGAAATTATTTTCTTCAGCAAACAACCTACACATGTTTTTGTCTCATCTAATTACTGGGGCGGCCCTCTTCAGATACAGGAAAGGAACAGATCCAGTTTAAATCCTTAAGACAGCCCAGCTTGTTTTGGGATCTGGACAAAACCGTTTTCTTTCCAGAGCCTCTGTCACCCACATTCATCTTCCCCCTGGAGAAGCCATGTTTTCTCAAAAACATCATTTTCTCCATGCTCTCTGCCTCTTGATTAGTAAATTGCTTGTTATTTTCACTGCAGGGCCTAGAGATAAAGTCTTCCTTTTGCTTAGACTGCTCCTGAGCCCAGGCAGCCTGATGCACGGAGAATATATACCTGCGGTGTGTGCGCCAAGGCTGTTTGGCCATGATCCAGGCAGCTTTTATGTCTTGTCCTAAGGGGAAATGTTTCGTTGCTGCCTTTTCTCCCTAGCACCATCTCAGGAAACCTGCGCATAAGATGTATTTTCAAACCAGTAGTATTTACCACTAATCTTTACTGTATTTAGTGCAGGCGCAATGGGAGCAAATAGGAAAATACTCTCTAGTGCAGAGAGATACAGCCGTAATGAAAAGACAGAAAAGAAAAGAAAAAGGTTGTTGTGACAGACAGTCTGTTAATATATATTCAATACAAAGAATTAAGTTGAGTGCGGATTATTAAGGCATGAGCCTTTGCCTCTTTAAAGGTATGGGGACTTTGTTATACTGCAGTATTGGTATGAAGTGTACAAACCCTATGATGGCTCAGGCAGGGAAAAAGTAAAAGAAATAAGGTGGTTTGGGATTGGTGGTAGTCTTGTGTTAAAATAGACAGGACCCATATAGATGGGCATAGCACTGAGTCTTAGAAGAAATCGTAGCTAGTTATAATTAGTAACACAAATAAGAGGACTTACTTTAATGTAATTTCTGACTTGACAGCACTCTCTTAAATGTATGTAATCCTTAGCCCCCTAACCTTTAGTCTAACATTATACCCCCTAACCTTTAGTCTAACATTATATAGAATTCGTAGCACTTCCACTGCACTTTGAAGAGGCAAAGCACTGTGAAGTATTGATCATGCAGCAAAAAAGATGTTACTGAGTATTTAAAAAGACTGTGGTCGTTTTACTTGGGGATAGAAAGGACTGCATCAGTCTCCTAGCTCTTGTTTTTGGCAATGAGAAATTGAAGCCCAAACCTGAGATTTCCACTGAGTTAATTATTCTCTGTAATCCTCTGGTTTTCCAGATTTATTAGAAAGATCAGTAACAGAAATAGTTCTGCAACAACCCCTTCAATTTTATACGCGGAGCACTTTTTTTTGTTATCCAGTGATTTCATATCCATTTTGCCTGACTCATTTCTTCTATGGTGCCACTCTTACTTTGTATTATAGCTCCACTGAATTGAATTTGCTTTGCGGAGAACTCAAGTGCCCCAGCAATGGTACATTTAAACATAGATAATAGTCGGTAAAATAACAGAATAAGAAGGACTAAATCCTGCTGACCTTTGTTATTACCTAGGAATTCATATGGCTGCAATTTTTAGCTGCAGCTGGTTTTCACAATCCAGTTTAAAATCCATCAAAAAGGAACAGAAGTATTCTCATAATTTCAACCCTACCCAGCTCCCTTAAGATGTGTTGCTATAAAATAACTGTACTTTTGAAGATGGATGTTTTATCCATAAGATGAGGTAAAATTAATTTATACTGTATATTTATATACTATCTAACACAACTTCTTCTAGCATCACAAAGCACAGCTGAACTTTCACTGGTGAAGTACCGTGTTTCCATAACGCTTCCAGGCGAAATGGCTTTCACAGCTTTATTTTATAAAGTTTTTTTCCCAAATAAAGCTCTATTTAAATTTTTAAAATAAAGACGACTCTAACCTGGGTAAGCAGAGGACATCCACTGTTAAGGTCTTTTGAGTTATGCTGGTTAAAAAAAAGGGCACTCAATAAATTGTAGGAGAGAAAAGCCTAAGAAAAAATAATGGGGATTATACCCAATGTATGTGCCTCTTCAGGTTTGTAAAACACAGTATTGACAGCCATTTAAGTGTAAAAGCATACATTCAACATACTTGAGACACTGTGTGTACCCTACGTGCTGTAAACTTGGTCCAGACTAGCCAAATCACAATTAGAAATAGGATGTTGCCAAATCAGTTTTATTCCGTATGTAACGTCAGAACAAGATGTAAAATCAAGTACAAGGTTTCCCCGTTCAGTGCCAGCTCCCCTATTAGTTAACCTGTAGATAGATGCATTGCTTCCTTACAGTGCAGCGTTGGATTTATCCACAAGCAAGTGTTTCTCTGAATCATACATTAGTGGTGAATTATGTAGATATGAAAGCATGTATCACTTTCCCATCTGCAACTTCACTTTGTATTGCTCTGTCTATCGATTTGGAAATAAAAACCCTTCTGGTTTTGCTCTAACCGGTTGCTCATTTGCAGTTCCACGTTCTGCCAGGGTCGCCCAACGGGATTGTCTCATCTGCAGCTCCTGGCTGGCCTCTCCAAGCCTTTGCTCTCTGTTTGCACGGAGTATCCAACTCAGGTGGCAGTCGGAACAGGGGCACTCAGTATCGCCTCGTTGTGAACCTGCTTTGTTGCAGTTGGGACAATTCTACTCTTTTTTTTTAATTTAAATACTTTTTTTTTCTTTAAATGGGTTAGCTGCCTCTTGTTTTCAGTGCTCATTTTTCATGTCAGAATTTACACAACTTACTTCATTATGTTACTTTTGCACCTTTGTGCCTCCAGAAACTCTCAGCTTTTTTTTCACACCATAACTGAGGCATAGGTAGCTAGGAGGGCACCCATGCTTGTCAATGCATTGCATGTAGAAGGAAATGAATTATTTAAACATTATCCATTTGCAGCAGTGCTGCATAGGTATAAAACTCTGACATAACTTCTGTGAACTTGTGCCAGTAGCTTTAGGGATCTGTTAAGTATTCATTGAGCATATCCCTGTAAGAGTCATTTGCACATTTTAAAAATTTACTGTAGTTTATAAGTCACTGGATATTTCAATACGTTGTTCTGTATTTCAAAGGATAAATTACAAAAAAAATATTTGCATCTTTTTCCTAAGTAATTTTAAAATCAAAGTTCTTAAACTGCTATCATTCTTAGACATTTAGTAGGAGAAACATGGAAAGTGTATATTCAATTGTAGAGTAAGCCCCTATTTCAGAAAAAAACCCCAACCCCAACACCCCACCCCACCCCTCCCAACATTTGTACTGAAATTCATCTCTATTCAGCAAACCATTTAAACATACCATGGCTCCACTGGAACTTCAAGGCATGCTTAAGTGGCCTGACAAATAGCGATGAACTTAAACAAATGCTTAAAGTTAAGTGCTTTGTTGAAACAGAATTCAGTGATGCAACTCCCACCCTGTAAATTATTAAATAGATGCAGGTGAAACTGTAAAGCATGAACTTTAGCAACCTTACTAATGAGTCTGAGAAAACTTCTCTGATAGGGAATCAAAAATAGTTAAAAATACATGTGCTATCTTTTTGCAGAGTTATACAGTTTGGTTACATTTAAGTACAAACCCGGTATTTTAAAAAAGCAAGTGCAGAAACAGATACACAATGGAGTTTTGTGGAAAACCAAAAAGAATATGATTTAAAAAATACAGCTGCCCTAGCAGATGAGCATCTGCAGCATTAAATCCTGCCCTGACTTAGGCAATGTCATGGCAGTAGGAATAACTGGTGCAACATCTGACCTCTTGATGCTTTGAGTTCAGGGGGGATACGGCCTGGATGTAGGTTCTGTTTCAATGCGGGTCTGATTGGATTATTACTGTGGTCTCTGTTAAACTTAAAAAGCTATAGGGTAAAACACGTGAAATATGTTCTCCTATATATGAGTCGTCAAAACATTTGGATCTGACCTAATGACAAATTGTTTTATGCTAAAGCTTATGAACTACATATTAAACACCAAGATGGGAAACACATACTATTAGGAAATTTGACCTAGGGAATGTTTGCTGGATAGTTTGTATGGAAAAAAACAAGTGACAAACTTCAAGGAGAAGGGTTATTTTCTTTTGAAAGCTTCTTAATGCAGTATGCCCTGCTCCCAAAGGGAATGACTCATTATCAGACCTTCTCTTCACAAAGAATAGTTAATTGTCACTCTAAAAATTACTCTGTTGTTTATGTATTTCTGATTAGAATCTGATTACGCTCCATTTGCCTAAACGTGTAATGGCAGCACCAATATTCATCTATGAAACTCTAAAAGAGCTAATTACCCAAAGCTTAGACTAATTGTCAGCATAATAGACAGAGAACACGGCTTTGAAGTAGGAAGTGTTAAGAGAAACCGCCAGCTGTTCAAAGATAGCCAGTTGGATATGTAGATAGCCATGATTTCATTAGCATGTAAAGCTCTTACTGGGCAGAAAGCCACCCTGGCTAAAAAATGAAATGAGGAAATGAGAAAATACAGAATCCATTTGTAAAGACTCAGGTGGGAAACAAAGAAATTAATGACAGAGATTAAAAGTAACAAGATAAAAAAAAGTTACTTACTACAGTACTAGCGGGCAACTAGATTAAATGCAGTAAAAGGGTGCTTTTAATAAGCATTAGGAGGAAAAGAAAGGAAGAATCCTACATCAAGTAGACATGAAGTACAGTAGGTAAACAGTACAAGAGATTTCTATTTGGTATTTGGAGCGAAGGGATTTTGTAGCCACGTGAGAAAGAGGCAAAAAGAATAAATATCACCTGCAAGAGAGCAAGCAGGCCAGGATCTGTTCAAATTAAACTTCAGCCTTAACAGAGTTAGGCGAGTACCTGTCCTCAGCTGCTAATAATGTTATTTCCTTAGGTCATGGGTAATTCCAGAAGAGTATTGTCAAAGTTGCCTCAATTTTTAAAAGCTTGAAAGGACCTATTGAATAATTAATGATGTCATTCATAACCATAGCAAAGAGATTGCTAGTCTGGGATTTTATTAACAAAAATTAGACGTTAAAATATAATTAAGATCAGTCAACACGGCATCCCAGAAGGTAGATCTTACTGCAGTCCTCTTGGGGGGGGGCGGGGGGCGGTGGGGTGTCTGTGCTTCTTTGCTTGCTTTGAAAAGTGTGTAATTCTGAGTGCTAAAGACAACTGTGTTCACCTAACAGCCATCGATTCCTTCAAAGCTTTTTAGTCAATACCACAATAACCCTTTGATTTAAAAAAGAACTTCCATTATATGAAATTAACATTACACAGATTAAAAACTGACTCACTAGTTGATCTCCAGATGTCACTGTTAATGAAAAGACATAAACAAAGAAAATTATTGTGATGAGGTTTTTTTCCCAGAGATCGATTTTTTTTTCCCTAATACTTTTATCAATGATCTAGACAACATAAAATATTACAGTAAATTTTGCAGATGATAATAAATATTGGAGAGCATGTCCTACTTTTGCCAGTGGGGCTGAATCATCTCGTTGAGAGTCACAGTCCAACAAAAAGGCAAGTTAAAAGAGCCAAATACAATGTATTACACATGGGACCTGACGATATTAGCTGTATCTATAGGGTAGGAGACTTGGGGTCAGAAAGTTTTACAATGTGAGGCTTGAGAAATGCAGTGCGTGTGGTATATCAAAGACTGAAGAGGATTAAACTGACCGCTAGGTATAGCAACGAGCAAAGGAGAGAACTCAGTCAGAGCGGGCTTTTCAACCTGGGTGTCAAAGGTACAATGCTATCCAGTGGCTGGAAATTTGAAGTTGGCCAAAACCAAACTTGAAATGAGAGACGGCCTGCTAGTGGCAAACCTCACAGTGGGAATAGGTTATTGGGGACGGTGGAGGACTCACCCACTTACTAAGTGGGTGAAAACCTAATCAGAATTCTTCTCCGCACGTATAGTTTAGCCCAGTTTCAGGATGGGTAGTCGTCGTCCTGCATGTTTCTTTTGGTTAAGGACTCTGTGAGGTTACCTGCATCCAAGTAGAGTGCCCAGGGCAAGAGTATGGGCTCAGCATTGGCAGTTCGCATCAGTCCATACTGCTCAATGACTACCTAACACATGGTATAGTTACACGACAGTTAAGACGCTTTCAGACGACACTGAACACGCAAACAGACAGCACCATCCCCTAAGCTCAGGGAATAACTGTGCGCACCAGGCAGCACAAGTGCGGCCGGCTTTATTGGGCGTAGAAGGAGATTTAGCCACGTGCATGCAACACGCACTGTGTCCCTTGGCCATAGGGTCAGAGAAGTGTCACATGTAGTAGTATAGAGACGTCCCTCTGCAGTCCTGCTGGGGGATAGGAGCGCTGTATTGCCCTGAGCACGTTCATTACATTTGCAACTCTTTGTTAAGACAATGAATGTACTAAAATCTTGTATGTCTGGACTTCAGCTGGTTGGCTGTCACAGTAAGGAAAGGCTCTGATGCACAATAGCCCAATTGTATTTTGTGGGTAGAGGGTTATCTCCCTCTGACATTGCTGGAAAGGAGTCTCTCCTAGATTTGGAACATGGGTGGGAGAGCACTTACTTTCTGAAGTCATATGGAGAGCCTTCCTTCTCAGATGCTTCTCTGCTACAGCTTTTTCACACTGTGAACAAAGTGCCAAAGTGTTCGACAAATTTATAAACGGGAAAGAAGTTGCTTCCAAGCCAGGGGGACCCTATCTTCCTTTGGAGCACCGGGCATGGGTTTTCTCTCAGGATCATCCGGAGATACGGCACCACTGCAGGTTAAAGAAGCAGCCAGCCCCTAGCAGGCCCTTGATCAACCTTAGTTTCTCCTTTTCTTGAGTAGAGCACACAAAGCTCAGCCTGCTGTGGGATAAGATAGCTTCTGCTGTGACTGCTGAAGATGAGTAACAAAGTCATTGGGCTGGCTCTCTGTGGCTGTGTCTTGAGAAAATTTAAGAGCACGTGGCACACGGTGTCTGTAATCCATCGATCCACTATGGCCTTAAGTGCTGAAATAATGAAATAATTCCTAATGAATGTATCATGAAGGTATTTGAAGTATATTTCCCAAAAGCATCCTGAGGAGATGGGGCAGGTGCCCCAATCATCATACGAACAAATTTAACATTGCATACATGAAAAAAGGCGTTGCAAAACCTGTGCAGAAGAAGTAGTGTGCAGACTTGGTTTCCTTGGATGATGGCATTGCACAAACTTTGGGTGAATTGTTTATGGAAACCTGATGCTGCAGCATTAAATAATAAAATATTTGTTCAGTTAACTTGCATGAGTTCATAGGTTAAGTTTCATGTTTTCTCCTTTCTATTAAAAAAAAAACAAGTAGGAAAAGAATGAGTTAAAGCACTGGCTATGAATCCTAATGGCCTCCGTATGTACATATAGGTACCCACATATAGGAAAACTTTGTACTCAGCTGAATTTTTCTCTGCTTTAAAAAAATGAGATAGGGTTGAACTGACTTGACTGCCTTTGAAAAAACAAATTAATCTCAACTTGTGTAGACAGGCATAATGTCAGTGAATGCATGCCAACTTTCCCCTGCTGCAGCATGTGAATATATACAGATACTAAAAAGAGTCTTTTGTGAAGTCTCTTTCTACTGGTAGCTTTGCAAATTAAGGGGCAAAGAGAATTCATGTCTGAATTCAGGAGTTTGCCATGATCTAAACCAGGTTGTTGGATTTTCTTGGTACCTACTGTTATTCAATTAAAAGTATGGCTTATGCCAGTATGGGCTCAAGTTATTTCACTCCATACATCTTCCGTTGTCTGAAATTCCCAAACTGATCTGAGGCTCCAGAGAAAGGGGCTGCACAGCATACAGATTGCATATGCCAGGTTTCTAGCGTCGCGTAGAAGTCGAACAAATTCCTGGAATCCCAATGTTTGACATTCACGTGTGGAGACACCTGAGGGCACCACTGGGCGAGGGGATGACTGCTGGTGGAAAATTGATGGCTGTTGGCACCTTCTGCAGGCACTATGACACTCCTGGACCCCACACAGGGGACATGGCTGGTGGCCTCAGGGCAAGCCCCTGAGGCACAGGTGGTGCAGCAGGGGAGTGGAGGCTGGAGACCAGAAGAAGGGATCTCAGGCTGTGTTAAAAGATTGAACAGATTGGCTTTAAGTGTATGCAAAACTTCCGAGTATCATTCTATCATTTTGTAAAATACGAACGGCCCTATTCACACACCTTGCTTAAATGGTAAGATACCTTCAGTCTTTGTGGTACGTTTTTAGTAAAAAGTAATAATAGAGATAAGACACCCCCCCCCGCAAATATTAAAGAGTCAATGGTATTTAACTTTGTCTTGCTTTCTCATCAGTTTTCTAGGCCGCACCTTTCAAAGTAGGGTAATATTGACTAAGCCTCATTAAACTGATATAGAAATTATTTTTTAAAGACAAATGCAAAATTAATGATCCATGTACCAATAATCAATAAGCCACTTCAGAATGTACATTGATAAAGTATTGCTACTGAAAAATACTCTCCATCGGTCAAGAGTATGCAGAATGAATAAGATAAGGGCAAGTGCTGGGTAGGTAGTTAGGAAGGCATGAAATTCATGCAGGGAATACCTGGTGAAGAAAGGGTGCTGTTGGCACTGAACCCCTACTCAGTCAACATGAAGTTGCCATTGCAACAAGAACAAATCTCATTGAGGGATTTATTGGCAGATACGCTATACATGAGTCAGCACTAATTATTCTACTTTCTTCAATACTGTTGAGGCTCAGCTGGTCCATAGTGTCCTATTGTGGACCTTACATTCAAGTCTTTGGAGGACAGCAACAAGAACGATGAAAGTTTGGGAAAACATGACAATTTGAATCAAAAAGAGAAGCCTGAAGGGGAAACATAGCTCATGACAGTGTTAGTCGTGTATGTAAAAGATCGTTGTAAATAGGGTAACATCAGTTGTCCTCCACAATCACGAGAGGAAGACAACGTTTAATTGGGTTAAATTGCAGAAAGAGGGGCTTGTGCAAAACCAGTTAATGGGCACAATAAGTTGCCTGAAGAGAACAGGCACTTTACTTGAAGTTTCTAAAAGCAGGCTAAAAAACCATGTTGGATTTGGCCTGAAATATATTTAATCCTGCTTCACTGTGAATAGATGCCTAATAGAAGGCCTCAGGAGATCCTGTGTTTTATGATATCAGCTGTGTACTAAAGACTTACTGATGGAACGTCCTGCTGAGGCTTTTTGCATATTTAACAACGTCTTTTTCAGTTCTGTCTTCTCTCATTTAATGAAGATGAAAAAAACAATGGGAGGGGAAAAAATTTTACAACCTCACTTATTTTCCTTCACAGAACTGCCATTCACCAAGACAAAAACCGTACAAATGGAGGGAAGGAATGGGTAGAGTTGTTGCAGATGCTGCTCCTGGTTGCCTGGGGACTACTGTGTTCAGCAGTGGGTTAAGCTGAGGCAGCAGCAGAGGCAGCAGCAGAAGCATTTTTTTCTTATCCCCCATCCCCTTCAAAGCTATTCTCTCCTCCTACCAACCGGGGGAGGGTGTTTGTTGTACCTGGTGGCATCCTCAGCTAGGTTCTGGCTGGCCTTTTTATTTATTCCATTTATTATATTTCCCTTTCAAAACAGAGCAATATTAACATAATTTCTCTCACTGGTTATATTCAAACACCTTTATCCACAGGGTCAGACTGGTTAGAACTGGTTTCCAATTAGCCTTAAAATATTAATTCATCACGCTGCTCATTACTTTAAAAAAGAAAAAGGATTTTCTTTTTGCCTCTTCTGCAGCCTCTGAACGCCGAAGGAGGCGGCGAGGTTGAAAGGCTCACTTTCTTTCTCAGAATGTAACACACTTTGCAGTAGCAGAAATCAGAGAGTTCAGTGACTGGTACTTGCAGAAGGCCTCAGGGACAGGCTAAAGGAATTTAGTTGAAGTGCAGATGCTTTCTGATTCACACACACAAGCACATCCCACCCTTAGACTGTGATGCTGCAGCAGTTGAGGTCCACTTACGATGGGGCAGCGGCGGCCTCACTCCTGGCCGTGCCTGACCACCTCCTTGTCGTCCGACTTTCTGGAACCCAAACTGCCTGGGAACGAACCGTGGGGCTTGCCAGATGAGGCTTCAGCCCTTCCAGCCCCACAGAGCAGGGCTTGGGGGGCAAGGGGGCTGCAGGGCTGGAGTCGGCGGTGCCCCGACGGCTCCGCTGAACCCCACTTTGAGCTTCTCCTGGCAGAGCCGGAGCACAGTCCGGTGGGCTGGAGGCCAAGCAGGAACCATGGCAGCTCCCCTTCTCTCTGGTGGGGACATTCCGTCTCTTGGGGGGGGAACTGTGCCAACCCTTGGGAGGACGGGGGGCCGAGGAGGGATACCGCAGGCCCACGCTGGCGGCTGCGGACGAGGGGAGACCGCTTTTATCCCCTGTGAACATCACTTACGGGGAACAGACATTGTTCACCAATTCGGGTCAAAATCTGGGAAGAAGGAGCTCTGGGAGCCAAACCACGCGTTCGTTTCCTGCAGAAAATCGCCTACAGCCATGGTGACGCTCCACGCCTCCACGCAAGAAAACCAGAGAAACAACAACAACACGCCTCAAAACCAGGATTTTGGCCCCTCTGTAGGCCCCCCCCCCAACGTTCTTCCGCGAGGAACCGCTCGGGCAAAACGCCCCAGGCCCGACCCGCGGCCTCGGCAGCGCCCGGGCCCCAACCCCGGCCCCGG
>JANZLQ010000008.1:5643810-5661886 GCA_026212715.1 Elanus axillaris | reverse complement strand
CCCCCCGCCCTTACCTTTCTTCAGTATTCTCCCACGTTCATTGCAACTTTATGTAAGTGGAGCTAGTTAGAAAGTGTTAATTAAAATGTCATTGAAGTGAAAGTCAGGAAAAGTGTTGATCAAAATGCTTTTCCGTTTGAAGTCACTTGTTTCTGGTGAATAAACCTTTAAAAACAAAAACAATCTTTTCCTTTTCTACTGCTGATATTTCTCCTGTGCTTTTTGTTGTCTTGATCATTGAGGTTGGATTATTTGTGATAACTGGGTTTGACATAATCAATTCGCTCACAGCTTCAGAGAAACACAGTTTCAAAACACTAAGTTTGGAATAAAAATGTAGTTGGTATGGCTCAATCAACTACAGATACGAAGGAAGAGTAGACTTCTTCAAAGAGCTTAAAGTGTTGAATAACTCAACAGTTTATCTTGCCTTGCAGCTGTACGCCAACATTTTTGGCTCATGTTGTGTGACTGATGACAATAATGACTGTCAGGGACTGGTCCTCGGCGGAGCTCGAGGTAGCCCTTTTGCTGGCCAGGGCCACAAAGAGCTGTAAGATTGTGGGTAGGTGTTGGAGCACTGTGAGGGTGCAGCCTGGAAGATGCGAGGATGATGGTGCACAGCTGTATTGTTGAGGAAAGGTGTAGCATGTTCTAGAGTAATCGAATTTCCTAGACTGGAAGGCTTCATGAGCTGCTTGCAGCGTACTGGAGATGCCGGTTGCTCTTTGCTTACATAGAGCTGAGGCAGCAACACTGTCATTGAGTAATGTTTCAGTATGAAAGTATAATGTCAGTGTAAAGTCCAGAAATACTTCTGACCTATGACCAGTTGGGATCATGTATCTTAAAGCAACAAAACCAGGGTCTGTCTGTGGCTGCAAACTCTTGACGCTGTTTTCCTCTGCTCCCCACTGAATTCCAGGTTTGGGTTTAACTTCAGCTACTCCTCGGTAGTGGATGGTTTTGATGGTCCTGCAGCTGTTTGTGCTGAAGGATAAATAGGTCTGTTGTGTCTCCACTTTGAGAGAATTTGAGACTCTCTCGCCTGGTGGTTTGACACTGATGTTAGAAAGTAGTGTAGAGGGAACTCGGCTTTGTAGGTCTCTGCAGGGGAAGGATTGAGTGCTGAGGGAGCAGCTTCCCACTGCTACCAGATCGTACTGCTGCTTGTTTCCCCGTTGTTCCCAGTTTATCCAGGAAGGCCCCAGGCTCTTCGTCATGTTTTTGAGTGTCCGCACCCCCCGGTGAAAGACCAGTATTTCATGCCTGATGGTATCAAAAAGGAGGTCTGGAAGGTTGACTTCATAGGTCTCGGAGGGAAAAAACCCCACCAGAAAACAAACTGTTTTAAGGTACAGGGGTCTCTAAACCTACTCAGCTTGGGTCATGTAAGCCAGCTGTTGGTGCTTTCTTTGTAACTGAGAGGGCTTTCAAGTGCACAAGGTTTTCACGAAGTCGAGCATTTCCTTGCAGTCCTCTGTGTCTACGTGGTCGTTATAAGCTTTGAGCATTGAAGACCTTAGCATAGGCTTTGATGCATTAATTATTTTGGCCTTTATTTGCTGTTCTCAAGTCGGGAATTTCTGTCCTATATGTGTATATGGCGAGATGTGAAAACATCATGGTGATTTTGGGGTGTGTTACTGGAGCAGTGCTTGTTAGGTGCTGACTGGATCTTTGATTATTGCTAGCGTGTGGTTCCCTGAGCCCGCAGGCCCTTGCCCTGCTGGCCGTCTGTGAGCTGGAAGAGATCGCAGAGTTTCTCTGTCGTTGCTCTGCTGAGGCTTTCTCTAGTTCCTGGGAAACTGGACATTCTTTCACTTGCTTGAATGAGGTGATGTTCTTTCCAAAACAGCAGTACTGTTGCAATATCCTTAACCTTCAACTTCTTTTGTCAAGGGTCAGGTCCAAAATATGACCAACCCCACAGGTTGGACCAAAGGTGACCTGTGAAGGTGCCAAGGGAACTATGAGGAAACTATGAGGAAACTGACTTTTCATACAGAACATGAAAAGATGTGTTTTGGGGACTTCTGCCTGTTTAGCCTTGTCAATATTCCCCAAATTTATCATTCTAGGACGTTTTGCTACCTTCCATTAAAAGATGTTACTGTTAGCCTTGCTAAAACCATTTATTTATTGTAGTCTTTAAGCACGTAGATGTTGGCTTTAGCTTTTCAGATTAATGAAATCTAATAAAGATGCCTTACTAGAGGCACTGTAGATTTCATGTTCGCAGAACAGGTGAATTAAGTGCTTCCTGCCATTTGCTTGTGCCCGGGTCTTTGTATTATGGAGGGGAAGACATGGGATTTAGATCTCATCTAGGCAGCTTTGGGTGATGCAATGCGTATCAGGTATTTCACTCTTGGGATTGTGTATTGCCTGTTGGCAGTTAGAGGTAGTTCTTACATTACTCGATTCATTCACTTAATTTCATAATGCTTTATGCTCTTTGCTTCCTGTTTGTGGTGGAATGTATTTCTTCTGCTACCTGCAGCTATTAGAAGGTATCTGATTTCTCTGGTTCTTTTCCTAATTCCTTGAACAGCCCATTCCAGTTTATACCGTGGCAAATGAAGTGGGCTGTGCCATTTGGATTGCTGGGTGCCACAGGAATTTGAATTTGGATTGCTGGGTGCCAATCCTCACCACCCTGTGATTCTTTCTGGAGGTGCAAGCTGTCAAATCCTAGGAATGGTTAGACCTGGATGTGCATCCTGTGGGAGCAGCGGTGAATGTGGACAGGAAGGGTGAGGGCATAATAGCCGTAATGGTAAGATTAAGGCACATTCCAGCAGAAGGAGGTGTTGTCGGTGGCTTCAGTCAGTCATTTTCTTGAAATAATTTGCCCTCGCTGTTGTGAATTAGAGGAAGGGGGAAGAAAAATCAATAAGCTTTCTGAGCTATAAAGAGGCCTCTTGACTAATAGTGTGGCAATAACTAGAGGCAGGAGCTGGGTGGAGCTCAGCACTCCTCCCTCGTGAAGCAGCAGAGCGGTTTGGTCATCTGAATTGTGGCAATGGCCCTAGGGCTGACAGGAGGATTATTACAGCATTGTTCTCGCTTTCTAGAAAGCTTACCTCATTGTTCTTTACAAATTTCAAAGATTGTTGAAGCATTTTTCTTACGCGGTACCAGCAGTGCCAAGCCTGCTAGAGCTGGTCCCTGCTGCTGCTGAGACCCTGGTGGCATTTGCTGCTGGAAACAAACTGGAAAGGGGGAAATGTCGGTTTGTGTAGAACTGTGCAGGAGGCTTTCAGGACCGAGACGATGAGTTTTCTGAACAGGAGGAATGATTGAAACTGCAAAGTTCCACTTTGCTTACTTCAGCAGGATTTGACAATGGGTTCGTAGTTATTTGTTGCTTTCTGCATGATAGACTGAAAAAAGGAGCAGAATGAATGGGATATCCTTAAAGGTGTTGGGTCTGGGGTTTTTCTGAGCTGCTCATACACTTGAAGTTACATTGTCTCAGAAAGAAATCTTTGAATATGGCCATGAATGGAAGTGTCTGCATCCAAATTTGGGTTTTGAAGGACCTATGAAGAACTCTTCTAGAAAAGTAAGCACTTCATCTTCGGCTGTTAGGTGGCTTGGTCGTAGATGTCTTTGTAAAATGGAAGTGCATTCAAGATGCAAAATATCTGAGAGGACCAACTGCTGCCAACAGTAAAGGGAAGAGATGGAGATAGAAGTCTCTTTAGTTCATCCATTGGGAACTGGCACATGGTCGCTGCTTTTGTCAAAGGCAGTACTTCCAGCTCAGATGAAGTCCTGTTGCCGTGTCTAGATCCAGTGAAAAGCTACTGTTGTGAATAGGGGTCTGGGTTGAGGGAGCTGGGCCTCTTTAATTGGGTGGAAAGGAGGCTAAGGGACAATCTAGTTGCTGTGTACAGCTGTTTACAGATACTGGAGGAGAGTTATGAAGATAAAGGGGCCAACCTCTACTCTAGTAGTGTCAGATGGCGGCAAGGAGCTGTGGCAACAAATTGTTGCTTTGGAGATTCAGCTTGGACATTGGGAAAATCTTGTTCCTAGCAGGCTAGTGCAGCACTGCAGCAGGTCATCCAGAGAAGCTAGTATCTGCCCTCAGAGCTTTTCAGGGCTCATCAAAAAGCAAAGCCACAGGTGACCTGATCTGCTGTTGATGGTAGTCTTTGTTTTGAGTCAGGGGCTGGACTAGGTAACAACCTCCAGCGGTTTCTTCCAACCAAAGTTTCTAGGGGCCTGGGTCAGATTCAACAAAAATGAAGAAGTTTTTAGACAACTTTGAACTGCTCTGACCAGCTACTGTGAGGTGCTTAATTTCATGTCCTCAGTACAGCTTTAGTTGTTCACACAACAACGCTTCAGTGACCAATACTGAGATCATTATTGTTGGCCTAAGTATTTATGACCTGAGTACCTGCAGGTTATTTTTGTCAACGGGTTTCTTTTGGTCTCATCACCTGGCCCAGAGGGAAGGGGTAGAATTCTTTGATGGTTAATAATGCCCAAACAGGCAAACCCCTCCTCATGGGCCTGATGAAGATGGCCTCAGGGGATGAGGTGGCGTTGTGATCACCAAGAGGGCAGGTGGACTGCAGTGAAATTGGCCTCACGATCTTAAGTTCGTAAGACTATATACCCCACAGTAAAAGATCTGTGTAATCTTCATCTTGTGCTTTTCCTCTGCA
This sequence comes from Elanus axillaris, assembly GCA_026212715.1. NCBI lineage: Eukaryota > Metazoa > Chordata > Aves > Accipitriformes > Accipitridae > Elanus > Elanus axillaris. The sequence goes on along the minus strand of JANZLQ010000008.1, from coordinate 5,657,204 downwards.
GTCCCCTTTGCCTAGTACTAGCTTTAATAAGCCAAAGGTAGCAGACAGGATGCCTCCTAATCCTTTGGCTCTACTAATATGTATTAGTGCTAATATTTTCTTGTTATTAGAGTTGGTATGAGAGGGAATAGCCAAATGAATGGCTTCTTCAATTTTATAAGGCTTTTTCTGAGAGAGGGAGAGGAGAGTCAGGGAAAAATACAGAAGAGGTGAAGTATGCCATCTTAGGAAGCTAATGCTGTCCCCTTACTGACTTTTCCCCACAAATAAACTCTCCGTCCTATCTTTGGACCTCTGGTGAATGAAGTCCTGTGTGCATTTTGATTGTTGAGGCATTCTTTCTTTAATCGACTTCATTTTTGAGGTGGTGGGATTAAATCTTGATATGCGCTGCTTGAAACATGCTGTTGTCAGATCAAGCCTTTGGATGCCATTTTATCCCACACCTAGTGCTTCTGCTAGAGGACCTTGTTTCTTGCCCTTCATTACTCTTCCTGCCTTGCTTATTTTTCCTGAGTGAAAACCATTCTTGTTTCTTCCTGTGTATATAGCTACGTATTTTTTGGTTTCTGTTGCATGACATTGGGAAAAATGAAGGTTCGTGATCATGTATATAGTATGATGTGGCGGAGTAATTGGGCAAAGATCCAAACGTAATGTTTAAAAACATTATACAATTAAAAGTATTCCTGGCACTTCACAGTAATCAGGGAGCAAGCTGAAACAAAACAACTTATTTTGAGGTGAAAATGGAAATTTGGTGCAAAACTCATGACTGTTTGAACGCATGTAAATCTGATGTTTAAAGAAAAGCTTGCCTATGTGAACACAAACTCGTAAACTTCACAAGATAGAGCTGCCTGCTAACCAAAAGACTAGTTGCTTGCCAGCAGTTCACTTGGCATAGCTTTCTCCTACCTGTCATCCGTACTTCACAGAAAGAAATAAAACCCTGTACTTACATACTCCAGGCCTTCCCTCCTTGCCAAAGTAATGCTTTGTTAATTATATGGAGTCCTCTGCTCTTACATGTGCAGGTTATTAATTGCTGTAAAAGGGCGAGGGATTGAATCCTACTGTTACTGATTTAAAAAAACAAAAATTATCCAATTGGCTCTCATTTTCTGTGAAGTCTCCTGGAGCCTATTTTCTCTGCTTACAGTGGAGATTGCTTGCTGGTTTTCCTGTGTGCCCCTGAGCATCTACCCTACAGATACAGGCTGTTAAGTGGCAGCTTGTAGGGAGATGGGAGCTAGCATCACCTGTTAAATAGCAATGGGATGTTTTACACCTGTATTGCAGTAGTGCAAAAAAACCCAATAGAATATTTTTAATGAATTAGTGTGAGTTGTATTATTTTTGTGCTAATTGAAGATGGGAAAATTCAAAATGTTGTTTAGTTTCGGTGGCATCTTTTTTTTCCCTTTGGGTTTATAATGGAGTAATAAAATAGAGCTTTTGGATTTAAGGGATAATTAGAGAGTCCTCATTACATCACTGTTAGGAAGATTTATTATTTGCAGCCATTGCTTGAATTATATGCAGGATCTGGGATACATTAGAGGCTGGTAACTGAAGCTTCATAGAAGATGAAAAAAATATTTGGTTTACCTGCAGAAAACGTAATTGGAATACTTCTCTCATGTAGTTATGTGAAGTATTATTTTTGGTAATTTAGGAACTTTTTAGAGGACAGATCTTGTTCCTGTGTCTTCCCAGCAGGTTGGCTGTTACAGGAAGCCAGCACATTCTCAGGATAAGGGGCAGAAGTTTAGTATATGCATCCTTCACCTATGCTCCCTGAAACACGAGAGGGTTTTCCTATACCCATGTGACATTGTGGCTGAGGTTAGTAGGATCTCTGACAAGGTGATTTATCAAATGGTTTCCTCCTGTTGTGGGTTTGAATAGGAGCTACTCCAAATCTGAGGCCTGAACAATAGCCATGGAGGAAATTAGTCATGGAGGGATCTGAGGAGGAAGGAGCATGTTTTTATCAGCAATGGAAAAACTTCCCAATACACAGGGGTCTTGCTAAAGATAATTTAGGCATTAGTGAGTAGTGGTGGTTTATACCTTCGTGTTGTTTCCAACTGGGTATTAAAGACTAAAGGGTACAACACTTGCTTTCTTCTTAATTTCACACATTTGGAAAGTGTTCTTCATAACCACATAGAGTCAATATACATTTTTATGAAGGCTTAAGCATTTGGTGTTATGTTTCAGCTGGAGTGAGAGGCTTGGGAGGCCTCTGTCAACTAATTCCTGGGTTTGGTGGATGCTGTACAAAATAGGGGGACATGAAGTCAATTAGCAAAGAGAAGGATTTGTCTTGAATATATGATATGTTGCTGGCTTAAATAGTGCTTCTGCTTTTACCCTGTGACTCCTTGTGATTCGTAAAACATCTCTTCAGTGTAGGGTTTAGCAGTTGAAGATAAAGGGTTGCTGTTTTGTATGTAACCCTTTTACATTCTGCTAGAAGAGTTGGGAAGATCTATTCTGATGTGTATTGAGGAAATGCTTTACATTTTTGGATGGGTACAGGTACCTAAATATATGGCATCTAAAATGACACTAGACCATTTTAGATCTGTGATACCTGTATGGGGCTAGCAGATATAAACCAGGACATACCGGTAACCTAGTCTCTCCAGCAGTGGCCACTGGAGGCCAACAGGATTTCCCTAAGGCATCTAAGAAGGCACAGATGTCTGGGTTTGGATGACTAAAATGTAAATGTTAATATTTTAATACTTCTGTGATTTGGTATTTCAGATCAGCAAATTGCAAACAGCTTTTTTTTCAGCTGTCATGAAGAAAAATAGAATCACTTTCCTGAAAAAAACTTTTGCATAACTGTGAATTCTAAGAGTAAGGCAATATAGGTGGTTTGCCAGTTTATTTTACCTAGCTTATTATTGTGCCAGTTTATATTACCTAGCTTATATAGGCAGAGTCAGCAAAATACTGGTTGTTTTACCGACTTTCCCTCTCCTCCCAAAATGGCCCCCTCCAAAAGCAAAAAGAAAATCAGGAGGAGGATCTCAGTCCAACTCCTCTTAGGTTAATTTGGTGTCAATCAGTTGTTCAGAGGAAGAAAGCGTGAGCAAGTGCAAGGATTGATGTTCAGTCAGGGAAAAAAAAAAACCCAAACCCTAGAACATGTTCAGCATAGCTTAGAGAACAAGCTTATGTAGCTTATATAGCAACATAGCTGGAATATGCTTATGGCAAGCTAAGGATTTACACCAAAGCTGTAACCGTACATTGTCAAAATACAGGTGTTCTTTAGCTATATGTTAATGTCTTTAGTTATTGTAAATGAATTTGAAAATCAAAAGGGCTATCCAGTGCATGTAACTTAAGTGTCTGAATATGTTCCTAATAAAGCTGCTTCTGTAGTAAGATTTTGCCTCTTACACGTTCAGCGAAGGACATGATAGAAGGAGCCTAAGGGTGACCATCTCGGGTAACCGACAGAGAAACACAGATGCTTTTAGGATATGATGGAATCTCTTGGAATAGCTACTTTGGGATAGGATGAATCACAGCCCACAAATGCCTATTTCTCTTCAGTGACTATAAAGAGGGAGGGGGAGTAGGGTGACTCAGTGAGATGTGGTTGTTTATATTTGGTCAAATACATTTCAAGCTAAGTGCTTAGGGCTACAGTCCAGAGGCAGCTCAGCTCTCCATGGCACCTGGGATATGTGTCTCAAATGTTCAGCTACAAAACCTGGTTGGAGTGTACTGCAGCTCTCCTCTGGCTGCTGCCTTCATCACCCTTCCCAGCTGGAGCCACCCTGTGAAGGAACGGTGCGCGTGTACTCAGTTTTCATCCTGATGGGGAATTGGTGTCATCCCAAAATAAATTCAGGACACAGGCTGGATGCGTGCCTGAGCCCATGTGTTTGGATCTCACAATTTAGATGTGGCTTAAATTCCTTGTGCCACCAGCAGAAGGAGAGAGGGGATTTGGAAGGCCTCCAGAAGCCACCTTAATTTTGGTAAGATTGAATCCTAACGTGTAATTGGGTATCCACTTGCTTCTGTGGTGTGTTTTCATTTCATATTTCTCTCAGCATATATGATGAAAATAGGATAGTCTGTTTTCATGTCTGTGCACAATCAATCTCCAGTTCTCCTAGGTTAGGGAGACGTTGGGATGTCTGGGTGCTAGGAAGTTAAAACAATTGAAATCCTGGACTTAAAAATATGCTTATCAGAAGAACTTTAAAACCAAAATTAGACCTAACAGTGTCCTTTCAGAACAGCATACCTCCTTCCAGTTAGTAACTTCAATTTTGACAGTACTCTTTATTTTGTAACTTATAATGATTTCTGCCATCGCTTCAGTCCCGAGGGGTATTTTGCAACGGCTGCTATGAGTGGTATTATGCATGAATAGGTCTAGGTGCCTAGTTTTAAAATCTTGGCAGCTGCCTTGACTTTTCTTTATGCTGTCATTCAGACCAGGATGCTAGCAAGGTTGGCTTTTGCTGGTATGAGCAGTTGTGGGAAGTTACTAAGGGAAGAGTCTATTACTGACACAGGAAATAGTTTTCAAGTTGTTCTTGCCATTGCTGAACTTACTGAAATGTTACTGTTGCCGTAGGTTATTTATGCAAGGCTCAAAATCATCTTTCTGCTGTACTGAATGTCACTTAAGTTGCTGGGTGTCTTTAGCGTTCGTGTTATATATGTATTCCATGCTTCTTGCAAAACTCCTTTAAATTGAGATGTTTTGTTGTTAGTTGTTTATGGGATTAGACCTAGTAGCTACAATTCAAGAGTAAAGAAGGAAAAAAACACTGTGTGGGTTCTGCATGTTCCAGTTCTCCTCCTCTTTATTACTTCCAAAATAGTCCACTTTTCTCCAAAAGTTATATCTGCACCCTCCAGAAAATTGTGTGCAATAGTCACCTTGAGCAGCATTTTTCCCTTGATTCATTAATTATAGGAGCATGTCAAGTAGATCAGACGGCATTTTCTGAGTTGGGAGTTAACCTTTATTTGTTACTCTTAGTTGTGTTTAACATCTGAATTTCTCACCTTCTCCAAAACGATGTCATTTTGCAGTTAAATATATAATACGATTGTATAAATTGGCCTGAAAATTGAAATCCTGGCCTTTTTCTTTGTAACTGATGTAAAAAGTAAATGGGCGCATGGGCACATCTCAGTTTGAGACCAGTCACTTTGGAGCTCCTCACTCCTCATTGTACAGAGCAGGTATTTTTAAAAATCACTTTTTCTTCAGTCCGTGAACTCATGCCTTATTTGCTGCACACTACTCAAGTGCCATTTTTGAGAAAGATTGTACATTTTCTCTTGAGCTTTTTGATGGGGTTCACAAATGTGACGTGATTTATTTTCAGCACTCCCTATTGAGTGAGTGCTCAAGTTGCTCCCTTGCCAAAGGATCAGAAGGCAAGGGAGCAACTAAACAGTAATAACCCGCATGAGGAGCTGGGTAGGCGTGTGGGTGCTAGTTTTGCATTCGTGATTCAAGGGTCCTAGGAATGATACCTGGGAGCAGCTCAACCCTGTTTGACTGCGGTTGAAGCTCTGCAGTGGTTGAAGACGGTCTTATACGCCGTAAAGCAGTGGTGCTGAAAGAGGGTTGTGCAGGCGGTGCTGAACCCTTGCCTTTTGGGGGATTGTGTTAGTGACTTGTGTTTGTTGTTTTTTGGGTTTTTTTTTTTTTTTTTGAGGTAACTGGCAAGTTTCCTCCCTCTTTAGAAGCAGACTAACGGACCACAAAAGCTCTCACCGCACGTGTTGCTGTATGAACGTGCATGTGGTCGATGGGGAGAGTGGCTGGCTCCGGTTGACTGGTGGTGCCTGTGCCACTTACTGTCCCCAGCTCCTCGTCCGGCTTGGACGCCATCATCTTCCTTGTTGTAACCTTCTGCTCGACCAGACCCAGGATTTCCAGACTCTGGCTCTTGCATCTCCTCTTCCCTTTCCCTCTCATCACTGTCTCTCCCTCTTCTGCCCAGCTTCGTGTCACGTTTTGCTCCACCTGATCTTTCTCACACCCCCCTCTGCAGAATGTTCTCAAGGGCCCATCTCCTGCATGTTTGCCGGGCACCAGCCGAAGGGTCATGAAAGCAACAGGCGAGGTTGTCTTCCTGCTGTCAGCTCCAATGTCTGGTCCCTGGCAGATGGGAGCAGCAGTTACAGGGGAAATCCTGCTAATCTCCTGTAACTTGAGCCCATTACATGCTCAGTCGCACTGTGGGGCTGGTGCCTTTCCAGCCGCATACGGATGGATGGCTGGAGGAGGAGGTGGATGCCTACTGCAGAACATTTTCTGAGGTTTGCACTGTAGGGATCAGAAGAAAAAAAACCCAACAAGATCGTGTGTGTCAGCTGAATTCTAGAAGGTTTTAAAGCGCTGTCAAACAGGAAAGTATTTTCATAAGTATAGCAAAAAACATAGCCTTGATTTAACAAAAAAAAACCCCCAAGCAAACAAAAAAACCAAACAAAAACCCCCAAAAAAGCAAGGGGTCAGCAGCACTCTGCCAAATTTCAAGACTGCCCTGACATGGGCAGGAGAGCCAGAGTTCCCCGGTGAGTAAATTACAAGGGTGGCAGAGAAACATGTTTTTTGTCTAGGCTATCTGAGAAATGGGCGAACTGTGTTTTGGCAGAAAAGTAAATAAAACCTGCAGCAGATGTCCAGCATGGAAAATTTTTAACACAGGCAGCTCGAGTTTGGCAAAGTCAAAAGAATGTGGAAAATACCGATGAGATGCACCAGGCCGTCTTAATAATGGATGGAGTTACCACCCCTGTCCCTGGGGTCTCTCGAGACCCACCAGAATCAACTATTTGGGGTTTTTGGGGGGTTTGTTTTGTTTTTTTTTATATAGAGCAGAGTGGAGGGGGCGATTGAGCAGAGAGCGAGGGCTGGCTGGCAGGAGCCTCCTCGGCCGGAGCACGTTTCAGCCGTGCCGGGGAGGGGAGGGTTTTCACAAATTGGGTAGGAGATGGTGGAGCCCAAAGGACAGCTTTTGCTTGCGGGATAGAGGAATAATGGATTTTGGGGAAGCTGTGTTTATAATATGCAAAACAGTCCATAGGAAACAATGGGGCCTTGGGACAGAGCTGCCAGTGAATGAGAGCTTTGTTTTCCTCTTGTCTATTCATATTTCAGAACTTTTAGTGGAATTTTAAACACATTTTACACATTTTTTAATGGCTTGAATTGCGTGAACTGCTGTCTAAAGTAGTATTGCACTGCAATCTTTATCCCTTTCTGGATAAAGATTGACTTTCAGCTTAAGCTCCTTTTTGTATTTTTCTTAATTGCAACTTTCGTTCAATAATTCTTGGCTGCTTTGTTCTCTTGTTCTAAAACTTCAGCAAAATTTGTGGGAAAACTGATTGACAGCAGACCTTGTGTACCAAGCGTATCGAGCTGCCCACAGTTTGACTCGAAAATGGCAACTGGTAGCATAGTCCTTATGCCAGAACCTTGACACAAATGAACACCAGTTGTAAGCTAATCATGCGAACCGCAGTTTAGATGCTGCTGATGTGATTTGTCTGCCAAGGACATTAAAACACGATGATACAGATGATGTTTTCATCAAGAAGCATCCCATACCTGCAGTCCCTAACAACTGGTCTCAAATGTTTGGGAAGATGATACGCGTGTACTGCTGTTAGATGCAAACACTGCACATGAGACTATGCAGTATTAAAATGAGAATAATATTGCCCGAATCGAGGTGCGTTTGGCTGCGTGTTAAAATAAAGGATTGCATTATGGTGCACAGCTCACCTTTACAGCCAAACCGGCATCATTGCAGTTCTGCAATTTTGGAAAAGCTGTCTGTGCAAGCCTTTACGATTAGCAAAAGCTTTGAAAATCCTTGTGCAAGAAATGGTGTAGCTGCTGTTGCAGTGGAGGGGAAAGGAGTTGTTTGCTTTTGCTGCGTATGTTATTTCATGGACGTATCGCTTTACCTCACCAGTAAAACTCCTTCCCTGTGCGAGGGAAATTCCTGGTTCATCAGTATGGATGCATTGTTTTTTTACACATTAGAAGTGCTGTGTTGCTGTGTCAATCATCCCGTTAGGATCGGTTTAAGAGCAGTAGGGCTGACGAAGCTGGGCGTGATTGGCTGCCATATGCTGGGAGGGCTCTGGGAGAAGGAAGGGCTGCAGTCTTTCAGCAACAGAGTTTAGGCTGTGTCTTTGCTTCATCATCTGAGGAAAAATCCCCAGATAAGGCACAAGGCTTTCTGAGCGCACAAAAAAAAAAAAAAAATTACGGGCTGCTCGTTGTTTCATGTGAAAATTACTTACCATGGGAATGCGATGGGAAAGATGCGGCCGTTTGTTTATATCAGATGTTCCTGTTCACGTTGGGAATGTGCCGAATAGACGGGGCTAAACAAGGTAGGAAGGAGGTTCGTTGTCTTTTATTGAATGTTTAAAGAGTTTGCTGCAGTGTGCTGCATACTGTATGTGTTGCTTGGGGGACTCGGGGAAACAGTGTTTCTCTGGTGAATATATTCTGTCTGGGTGCAGTAGGTGGATTTTATGGTAGCTTGTTTTCAACGGGAATTAATTTCCAGGGTAAATAGCTCTTGTCAGAAATAGAATGTGAGTATACGCATATTAAAATAATGCAAGTAAAAAAAGAAATAGGTCAGTGTGTTTCAGAAGTGCTGTTACCCTAATTGGATTTTTAGCTGGGTTGTCGTCTGAGAGTGCTTCCTAGCTTTAAGAAAGAGAAGGAGTCAACCTGGAAATCTGTGAAGTTTATAGCAGATATGTTTGAAGATTTAGGTGAATTACACTGGCTGATCTAAATAATTCCCTATTGGAGGCTTTAACTAAAGCCAAGACTGCCTGTCTTAGACTTGTAGGAGCCATGCAACGAGATTACAGTATTTTACCCCGTTATAAAAGTACGGGCGTTTTTGACTGCACCGTGATTCCTTGTACTCTTGAAGACAAGCCGGGAGAGTTTTTCGTATTGTAGTTCAGCTGAGCGTTTCCCCTGCCCTGTCTTTACAGGTCTTTGTCTCAGCTGTAAAACAGAACCTGTACATGAGAACAAGAAAACAAGGTTAATAATATGTGTGGCAATTATCTTATACATTTTTAATGAGAGAGCACACAGCTAGCAGAATAATTTAATGAGCAGGCTGGCTTTTAGAGCCATGATTTCACTGTGCTGAGGCACATCAACTTTCTTACTGAGGAGGAGCCTCAGGAAGGAATGGAGAAGATTTATGTAAAGTGCTCTGGAGAGAAGGAAAAGCATTATTCAGGCAGAAGTCTGTAAAATTCTGGAAGACTAGAGGAGTTTGTAATTAAGATTATTTATTAGATTGGAAGCGAACTTTATTGTCATGTTGCGGGAGGGGTCTGAGGACATCGCCTCATCCTGTGACGTGCTGAAGCCTCTTCAACTTTCTTAGACTGCCATATGCATTGATGGTAGTTCTCAGGATCCCACCCAATTCGCCACGGGAATTGTCATGCTGTCTTCAGTTGTGTTATAGCAGCATCGTTTATATGTACAGTATACAATACAGATTTTTAAATTTTTTCTTTTTTTTTTTTTTTTCAAGACTAACTGTGAACAGCAGGGAAATGTTATCATCTTATTTCTCCCGTAATAGCCATGACCATTGCATACAGATACATGTATTCAAATAGGATGTTAGTGGAAGAATTAAGTGTATGAGCTGAGGAAGAGTAAAGATCAATTTCTTTAAGAAGAAATTAGGTAAAAAAACCTTTTACTGCCTAGAAAAGCTTTCAGAGGTGTAATTTCGGGAAAAGTTTCAAGATTTATTTATTTATTTCTTTATTATCCTAGGAACAAGTTACACTGGTTTTAAAAGTATTGTATTAAATAGGCCCTTCTAGACCAGCTCTCCATCCTCTGCTTTTCCAAGGGTAAGTACAGGACGTGGGCTCCAAAATCCCGATACCACCTCCCAGCTCCTTACAGCTGACTCTGCTCAGAGGAGGTTGATCCAGCTTCCCTGCTCCCTGGCTAAATACTTGCTGGAGACCTGCAGCTAGGTTGTTGACATCTTCAGTTCCTGAACTGGTTATTTTTAAACGCTACACTCTTCTAAGTAAAGTCAACCTCGTGTCTTCTGAGAGTTTCAAACTCTGCTAACAAGTGAAAAACATGTCAGGGTATAGAGTATTATTATTACAAATATGTGGGGTAAGGATATGTATGTTTACCTGTCTGTCACTACGGATGTTTAAATGTGTTGTTTGCGCACTGAATGTGTTAAGCATGTGAGGCAAAGATTGATAATTAGAAGCAAGTCAAATAATCTTTTTCAAGCTGTAAAATGTGAGCTGAATTTTTAATTTTGCAGAGAAAGCTATTTTCATGCACAGCTTTCAGAGAAAACTTCTCAGTCTTGTGTTTTGTGACTCTCTCTTACTTCCAAATACTTTAAGTGGCTGTTTTTTGTACCTTGGAGATTGCAGTTTATAGAATTATCCTCCTTATGTCTGACTGCCAAAGTGAAAATTTGCATTCACCGTTCAGTGAAATAGTTTGTATCAGACTATTGACGGACAATCAAGTGACGAAAGGTGTATATATATTACTACTTCATATGGATAGGTAAGTGGGCTTTCATCCTGGAGGGTCGAGGTGGTAGTGAATATTCTGTATTTACAGTTGTTATGTAAATAGTTGGTAAAAAAAGTATTTTGGACCAGATTCTGCTTAATTGCTCTGTGGATTTCATCAGAGCTGTTAAGTGTGGTAACATCTTACTCTGTGCAGTCTGTTTTCAAGGAATAATTACTCTGTTTAGAATTAGTTTCTTCATTTTCCAAAGGTAGGATTTTCTAAGGAGTTACAGGTCCTGAAGTATGGTGTTTGACGATAGAGTGTTTATAAAGTCAAATCAGGTTCTTCATTTATAAAAGTACGATTTGTAGGAACCCAAGATAGTTGTGTGCAACAAATTTATGTATTTATTTATTTATTTTCCTGAGCGAGAAACATAGCTCTTCATGTTACGTGGGAGTTGAGGCACTGTGGTCTAGTAACTCATCTCTGCTGTGAATGAATGTTCTCTTGCTCACAAGTATGTCAGGAGTAATCTGTACTGTGTTTATTTGTACAAAGTTCTGTAAAATGTTCAGGTTTTGTAGTATTGAGAGATGAGAAGAAGACTTAGTGTTCAAATGAAATTCCTCATTAATGGTTTCACACATGGTTTTAATTTCCTAAATCATTAGGCACACTGCTAAGATTTAAGTTTCACATAATAGCTATTAGTGATACCTTGTTTTCTAATGTTACTAGAAATTTCTGAATTTAATGATTTTATTTTTTTTCCTTTTTCAGGGAAGAAACTTTTTTTTTCTTTAAAGCCCAGTGATTCCCCCCTCCCCCCTTTTTTGTGAATATGGCTGTTGCAAAATTGCAGCAAAAGAGAATAAAATCACTTGCTTTAGAATTTGTTAGTGTATATATTTTTTAAAAAACCATTTTCCAGCCTTTGATTGTGAAGCTAATGTGTATTAAAACATAACATCACTGTGTTAAGGTTAACTGGTGTGAACCAGTGCTATGTAACTGGTCTGTAAACAGGCTGAAATTATAGCCTGAGGAAAATAAAACTCATTTCAAGAGGTTGTCAGTGCTGAAAACTAGTTCAAATAATAGTAGTATTAACTACTTGACTAATTAAACTAATCTTCTTATACATTATTAGCAAATGCAGTGACAGTTGTTGGTTATTGATATACAGAGTCCAATGCCGTCTTTTAAAAACAAACTTTTCGGCTGTATTTGGGGTAGAGGGAGCATGAGGAGAAGGAAACACAGCTCCTTTCTAGAACCCACCAAGTTCTTAATTTCCCCAATTTTTTCTTATTATTCGTTTTTAATAAGGCTGTTAAAACACCGAGCTCTCCCTCTGACAATGTTGGCAATGTAAAGTTCTTAGTTCAGTATTTTGGGCACACTAAAAAAAAAAAAAAAAAGAAAACTTTGGGGCTGTGAAAATTGAAGAGTGTACCCAACAGGACATGAAATGCAAAATCCTTATTGCTAACACAAAGAAATACTAATTATGTAGGGGACTCTTTGTGCTACTGATGATTACTAAAGCTGTTGAGAACTGCCGGTGTGCAGCTTGCTGCTTCTGCAGATGACCTGTAGGATTCCTGGAGCCGTAAGGCTGACAGAGGACCCGGTGGGCTTGTGATACCTTAAACTTTGCAAGTTAGAAGAGCTCGGCCGTAAACAAAAGGGATAAACACACATCTTCACATCTTCTTTTTTTCTTTTTCCTTCCCCTTTTGTCCCCTCTCCCCCTATTTTTGTTCCTAGATGTATGCCCACAAATGCATACACACATATGTAATATGCACACTCCTAAAAATATGGTTTTTAATTTTTATGATTTTTTTTAATATAAACCCAATATCTAATAAAGACAGTAGGAGGGATTTAGTGGTACAGTTGTTGCAAAAAGAAATGGACAAGAAATAGGAGTAGATGGTTCATATCAGAGTCTATTAATTTTTCCTATTTTAGATCAATAGTTTTTAATCCGTTTCTGAGTGGATGGTAAACAATGTTTCAGGAAGGTCTGGGTGTCGCACATCGCTGAACTCATAAATAGAGACAAGGTCAGTCTGGAGGTTCATGGTGCTGTAAAATCTTCTCTCCTGCAGAGAATACAGTGGCTTTGACAATAGGCAGAATTAGAGAATACAAGTAAGGAAGAATACAGAAATGTTTTCCCTCTGTAGTTTTATGGAAGGAAGGTAGGACTTGGTTAGAAATGGGTTTTTTTTGGTTGTTTTTTTTTTTTTTCTTGTGAAATCTGAAGGCAACTTTTCAGTATGTTTTTTGTGTGATTACTTTTGAGAGAGCAAATATATTTTTTTTATTTTTTTTTTTTTAACCCTCTAACATTCTCTTCTATCCAGGCTGAATACTTTTTTTCCCCCCCTGGGTTTCTCAGGATTTTTATGGGGTTTTTATTTTTTTAATTTTTTTTTTTCAAATGCTCTTTTATATATGCTTCAGGTCTACTAAATGGCTCAGCCCCCTGCCCTGTAGTTTCCTGAATCTGTCATGATTTTTGCACTTTATAGGTATTATGGGCAGTCTTCTGAACTTAGTCTAGAACTAAGCTTAAATTGCCAAGTGGCAAGGCTTCCATTTATTTTTCAAGCGCTCAGACGGATGATTTTCAGTGCTGGGTTTCAGCGTGTTGGGTTTATGCCTTGACGCTGTCCACCAGCAGCTCTGTGTGGGAGACTCCTCCTGGCATCGAGGTGGTGGAAGTGGCTGCCTTGTAGGATATCAAAGTGTAGTTTTAGTCCATTTTAATCTTTTTTGTTTGGGGGGGGGGGGGGGCGTA
>JANZLQ010000008.1:5630326-5641366 GCA_026212715.1 Elanus axillaris | reverse complement strand
AGCAGCTTCTCACAGAAGCCACCCCTGTAACCCCCCCTGCTACCAAAACCTTGCCACAGAAACCCAATACAGGTGGGATGCGAACTTGATTTATCCCTCAAAAGTTACGTGCTCCATGGCTAGATGCAATAGCGTAATTCTTTTCTGTTTCTCCTTTGATGCTGCCAGTTGTTCTGCTTGCTTTATACTTCATCAACTGCCAAGTATTTTGCTGAAGTTTTCATCAAATTGCCCGTAATGTCCACAAGATCTTTCCTCTGTAGTAGTATCTTGTTTGAACCTAGTGTTGTGTGTGTACTGTTTATTACTTCTCATTCCCCCCCCCCCATCTGCATTATTTTGCCGATCTTTATGTTAAACTCTTATGTTGTTTTATCATGCAGTGTACTTATTATCATGAGATCCTTTTGTAACTCTTCACAGTTGGCTTCAGGTATGACTTTGCAAAAATTTTATGTTAACTGCAAACTATCTTTTATTGTTTATGGTTATGTTCCAAAGCAGAGGAGGATGACTCTGTTGGTAAACTTCATTATGAAAATTACAGTACATTATTAGAAGTGAAAGCATGATACTTAACCATGTGAGTTTGTTGGGCTTGGGGGCTTTTGTAGAATTTGTTGACCCTGAACTTCTGTTCCAACTTCAGTCTTCATACCATCTGCAAATGCTTATCACTTTTAGCTACCTTTTAAAATGAAATTTCTTTTAACATCCGTAAGACTCATGTCATCATGAGAACTAGGTTCCACAAAAATCATCAGGTTACCAAAGTGGCATGATTCATTTCATAGAATCACAGAGTGGTTTGGGTTGGAAGGGACCTTAAAGATCATAATTTGCTTTCATTTTGCTTAATTTTGAGCTTTTAGGATTGGTATTTTCTAGCTCTTTTCTACAGTTGTCAGAACTGTACTCTTTAATAAAAACTGACAGTTCCTTGTAAACATACTTGTAGGTGATAAGGCTTTACGAAATGCACTTGATGTTTTCAGGCTTTCACTGAGATGGGTGAGTAGTGGGTCCTTAAACTTGAAGGTTCTTGTCCCAGGAATCAATATAGGGGTTTGTTGTTTGTTTTTTTTTTTACTTAGAGAAATGAAATTAAACCAGCCTTAGTAGTAGTGGTCTGCTTTGGTAAAGATAACCACCTGTATCTCAACTGTCTTGGCCTCTAGACCAAAATGTCAGGTGACTGAAATGTCAGCAAGCCTTTCACTTAGGGGAAAGGTAAATGTGATGGTTTTCACCTTTGGAGTGCTTCACTGGAAGGTGAAAATGATTGCCCTGAAATAGGACTTTAGAAACAGCAGGCACGTTCTACTTTTCTAATTTAAAAGTACTAAACTTTTTTCTTTGTGTGGCTATAATGACTCCAGTGCTGCAGTTACGAAATATAGATTGCGTTGTGCCTTGTGCAGTAGGATTGTTGTTTAAATCTTTTCCTGGCAGACCTTGCTCATCTGGAGAATGTTTGGCAGTAACAAAGCCAGAAAAAAACTGGGACCTTAAATTGTGGATTTCCATCCAACTTTACAGAACCATAATAATTTAAATTTAAAAAAATCTCAACCCTCTTTATCTAAATTGAATGAGAACTTTGTTTGTAAGAAATCCTAAAAGCATAAAACTAGAATACCATTACATCTTTTTAGTCTCTCACTTTTCTGTCTTTTCAGAGTGTAATAGTGCTTTTCTTGGTAGCAGACAGGCAGTTCTGTTCCGTTGCTATAAAGTGGCACAATGGTTACTATTTCAGATGATGGGCAGAGGGATAAACGTCGACAAGGGCCTTTCCAGTAGGTTTTCAAGATTTCTAGAGTCTATGCATTGTAATAATGTGGGTATCTCTCTGAAAGCCAAATATTGGTAACATATACTTTGCAGCCCATAAAAGTTTCAGAGGATCACTGGAGGGCATAATTTTGACTGAGAGAGAGTTGGTTAATTTGTTTGGGTTTTTTTTTTCTGGTCTGGTTTGATTTTTGTGTCTCACCTGCTTTGTCCTGGAAATATTGTATGAAATGGAAAGAAGTCCAATCAAGTGTCAGGGGCTGGTGTGTGTGTATAGGCTGGAGGTTAGAAGATATAAAATCTGTTATTTACAAACTAAGCAGCATTGCATTAAAATGAGGCACATTCAACAGAGAAATTTAAGTCATTTTTGCAAAGTTGTTTTTTGGAATAGAAACGTGTGTAAGCATAACAGCACATGGACAATTTTTTATCTCTGAATATTGTTGTTGGTGGGTTTTATTTGACGAAATAAATGGGTTTTGTGCTGTTTATTGACTGTAACACAGAAAATCTGGTATCTTCAAAAACAGTGCTGTCTATCAAGGTGAGATTTATGCAGGGTTAAAGAAAGTTTTTGAATTACGATTTAGCAGAGAAATTGTGCAAGGCAATACAAATTGTACAGTGCAAAATAAAATGTGGCTCTAAATACCCATTTGGGACTAAGCTGGAAGTACAACAAATGAATTAAACCTTTGAAAAGGACAAAACTGTCAAGACTTATTTTAACCAGTCCAAATTTTCCACTGCAATGTGAGCAGAAAACTCAGTTTTGCCAAAAGGCAGTTGCTTGTACTCAGTGTCGCAAGCACATCCATTGCTTTGGAAGCGCTGGTGAGCGCTGGGCTGTGCTTAGCAGTGCTGCTGTCCCAGCAGGAGGGAGAAATCTCTGTGGTTACAGGTAAGCAGACATAGCAGAAGAAGGTCTGGAAAAGTGCTGTGTCAAAACATTTCTGGGAAAAGTATTCAGTTTGCACTGCAAAAATATTGCAATTCATTGTATCAAAGGATGAAAGAACTCTTTCAACTTCCCTCTTAAAACACAATTTACAATGTATTCTTGAACAATTGTGTGCTTATCCATGATAATATTTAAGTTATGGTAAAATGATTCAACCATATGAAAATAAAATGTCAAGGTGGAATTGTTTCAATATTGCTAAACTACTTCTACTTTTCCCCCAGTATTTTTACCTCTCAGTCAGAGCAGGCATTGAGATTCTGAAATTTCCTCCAGGAAAGTTTTCAACAAGACCTAGTGAGAGTAGGAGAAACCTTTTTTCCTGTTGCTCTCTTTCCATATTAAATAGCTGAGTTAAAATAGGAATTGTCATTTAAATAATGAGAAAATTTTTGATTTAAGGCAAGGACATGCCTGGGTCTGGGACCTAGGAGTACTGGACTAGTGCTGCCTAACCAGTGAGTATTGCTGCATTCCCTTTTCAACTTTTAAGCTAACAGAAATGAAAAGGAAGGCTCTGTACATTAAAGTTGCTTTTACAAGGTACTGGCAGGTTGGGTTTTTTTTTCCTTCCAAACTCTGAATGTAGTTTATGTCCCCTTTTACTGTTGAAGGCAATTGAACTATGCATGTGGCAGAAAAATGAGTATGAACTCATCCGATGTCCTTACTGTAGGCTACTAAACTTTCTGAGTTTGTTCCTGTGTACCCTCTCTGTGCGTTAAGTACTGTCTCCTGTTACTTATTTAAAAAAAAAAAAAAAAGTTTGTTTTCTAAAATGAAACTGGGTTAAAAAGTAACTTTCTTCAAGTGGCAGCAGGTGGTGAACTTTTTGGACCGAGGGAGACGTGTTACGCAAATTAAAAAAACAGATCGATATGACCCATTTTTATTGGGTCAGTGCTTCTTAATAGGTGCTGAAGCAAAAAGGAAGATCAGTAGCAGTACTGTACACCAAACCCCAAATTCATCATCCTAAAGATCAGAAAGAAGTAAGTGTTTGCTCTGGTAGGCAGTATCTGCAGACGGTTACTGTGTGCTCCTTCCAGTTGTAACTCCATTAGTTGCCTCAGGGTTAAATAGAAGTTTTCAAGATTTCCAGGAAAGCAGAAATTCACCAGAACTTGGAAGCACTCTGAGAGAAGATCTTTGTTTCTGTCACCAGTTGCAAAAGCAACTTTAGAGGAAAAGCATTCTCTTTCTGAACTCATGATACCTCTCTGACAACAGAATAATGGTCCACTAAATGCAAATTTATTTTACTCTAGACAGAATAAATGTCCATTATGTATTGTCAAACACAACACAGGTAGCCTCTGACGTTTTAAATATTGGGGTTTTGTTTGTTTGTTTGTTTTTGTGGACAAATAAACGGCCCGAATTTGAGAAGGAAAGTCTTTCACTGTCATCTCACTTCGAGCTTCATTGGATCTTTTCATTATTTGTCTTGGAGGACCAAAGATAATCAGGCAGCAAGCAATCTCTCTCTTCAGAACACAGAAAGGCGACCTACCTTTAGAAGAGACCAGTAACCTGTTGTGAATACCACTTCTTTTTTTTTTTTCCTCCAGGGCTGTGCCAAAAAACCCCATTACTGGTTTCTCCTTAACCAGGAAGCGTCTTTGCAAAATGGCTTTTAGTGGAAGATTTCAGCTTCTGTTACGTAAAATGTTTGCTGTCCGAATGTTGGCATAAAAAGATTATTTAAAAAAAATAAATTAAATTGCCTTTGAAGGTACTTGTTAACAATCTGCTATTCCATAGGTGACTGTAAAAGTAGGTTGCACTTCCCTCTTTTTAACAGGTAGAAGATTTATCTTTAGATGTAAGATACAAAGTGTTCTGACATAGATGCTTGATCTGGCTTTGCGGTATGTCCCGTGAGAAACCTAAGAAGTAAAAGCACTTGCATATGTTCTGCTTCGTGAGGATTTCTTTAGTTTTGGAGGTAAATAAAACTGTTGTTAACATGTTATGTGCACACTACTAATTGAGAGAGAAAGGGGAATTGAATCCTTGCGATAAAATGGACGCTGATGAAGGTTTGCTTGGGCAACTCTCTGAGAAGTAAAGACACTACTGAGGTTTTTGCCTTTCCTTGTTGGAAGCGCTTTCCTGTTGTGATGAGTTGCTGCTTCCAAAATATGTTTGCGATGGTTGTGAAAAGCTCTGGGTCTGGCAGGATGTGATTGGAGTGCCTGGCTTGGGCTCCTTTGGGCGCGCTCTCAGGTTTTCCTCCTGCGTTGGATCTCTAAGAAAGCATTGCTTCTGGGAACCCTCCTAGGTGAGGCAGCTTGGGGTGCAGAAGGAGGGGTCTTGGTGTTTCTTCCTCTTTTGGTAGGTTTTAAAAGTGCTTTTCTCCAAGCTCCACTTTTGCTGGAAGGAAAAGGTACATCCTCTCTTGTAGTTTAACACACTCGGGTAATAAAAAGCCAGTAATAACACAGATTTACTTAAGGGGGTTTTGTAATCAGCCATCTCACTCCCCAGCTCCATTTTGCTGTTTTCAAATATTTGTAAATCTCCGAAGTCTTGAAGTGTTTCCTTCCATATCCACACTCCTCTCCTGAGAGTCCAGGCTTTTGTCAACAGTTGTGAAAACCAGTCAGGCTGCCTCTTGGTATCCTACTTTCCACGCACATGATGAAAGACACTTCTGACGTTCAAAAAGAGAGTGGGCAAATCTATGGAAGAAAAACCCAGTGAGAACTGTTAAATACAAAGACATCAGTTACAGGTTGCTGGGAGAAGATTCATGGAAATTATCACACTCTGCCTGCCCTGGTTTTGCACTCTTCTGTAGACATCTGGTATTGGTCGTGGTTTGGAGACTGGATATTGGGAGAGAGGGACTTTTTGGCTGACTAGCTAAAGTCTTCCTCGTGTACTTTGGTATCTGGTTCTCAGGTAAAATGCAAATGGAGAAAACAGCAGAAAAGTACAGGTATTTTATCTCAGAACAGCGATGCTGCTTGGTTTTTGTGCTGGGAATCTGTTCAGCAGAATGGGTTTAGCGCTTAAGAGGTGGTCGGAGTTAATAGCGTTAGGTAGTGCTCTTGCTGCCCTCACCTCGGGAGCTTTGTTTGGATGTGCTGTGCAGCTTCCCAGAACTGGGTAATTTGTTGGAGTATATTATTAATAATGCTGTCGGCAGTCTTAAACATATTTTCAGCTTGTGAGTTCAACATACCTTAATTTACATGGATTGTCCTTGTCTTTCACTGCAGAGAGATGCTGTATGTCACATAAACAAATACCTCCCTAAGAGTTCTACCTTCTTGGCTTTAGTGCGAAACCAGAGTAGAGAAAATAGAAAATTGACAACAGCCTGAGCTCTTTTAGATTATGCTCTTGTGTAACAGCATGTTATCGGTCCTTTGGCAGGTGAGAACAGTCATTTGATCACACGTTCCCTCCATGCCAGTCTATAAAAATTTCACAGTACATAAGCACACTTTTCTATAAATATTTTTACAGTCCTAAAAAAAAATAATAAATACAGTGCATGTCTGCAGCTGGGTGTGAGTAGAAGCTCCTAATGCACTGGGGTACCCTTCCCTGGGGAACTGGGTTTGATTAATTGCTATTGCGTGGTGCACTCTGCCAAAAGCAAAACATTTGTGTCCACAAGAGGCCAAGTGATAACGTCATTGCTGCCGGGGATGATTAACTCTGCTCGCAGAGGCACAGAAACAGAAATTGGTTTTGCCCTCTTGTCAAGGTGGGAGCAGAATTTTGTGTATGAAATTCATCTACCTAGAGGATAAAATTGGGTTTCTTTGGACTTAGAAGCAAGAAGTGTTTTTAAAGTTACAGACTGTGAGAGAAGGTACAGACCCAGAGAGGAGGAGAAGGTTAAGCAGAGCAGGATGAATTTCATTGTGGGGGAAAAAAAGTTTCCTAGAAGAAGGAAAAACTGTTTTCTGCAATTGCATTTTAACTGAAGCATAATGAGCATTAGTTTTATCAGCATGACTTCGAAGGACTTTGATGTTAGAAAATACTCTTGTGGGCTCCAGTCATCTAGAGACTTAAAGTTCAGCAGAAATATTTCATGGTCTGTTAGCAAAGTAGTACAGTAGATCGCTGAAAAGGTCCCAGGCTGTGTCTCTTGTTTTGCAGTCAGTGGTACACCTTCCTGCTCACCTGCTTGCCTGGGGACAAAGGACATTAGCGTTATTACGTTGTAAAGCCACCTTCAAAGTGAACCAGCAGGTTTTAATAAGAAGCTCATTGCCCTTCTGTAAATAGTGTGGGACATACTAAAAAGCCTGAACCTGGCACATTAATGGTCTTGAAAGGGAAAATATGGCTCATTTAGCAAAACTGATACTTGGAGGTCATGCTCAGTTTAAATAAAACAGACTGGTGTTTTCTAACCTGTCCCTGGACTTCTGTTGGCTTCACTAAAATAGTTAGGATCAGCTCTGGGTAAAGTGTTCATTTGAATTACAGTTGGCAAATGTTCACCTCTGGTTGTCTAACAGGCAAAGAGAGATGTTGCAAGAGTTATCTATCTCCAGGTCAAGCAAATAAAATAAATAATGGTTCTTTTGTAAGTCAGGACACTTTTGACTTCCACCGAGTTCAGTTTGAATTAATACAGGAACCGGGATTAGAATTTTAGTGGTTTTGGCTCCCGGCCACCTGATCAACCTAGTGGGCTGCTTCTCTGATAGGGCAGTTCTGGCTTCTTCCTCATTTGAGCAACACTTGTTTGCTCGATGTCAAATGGAAGCTGCTTAACATATTAAGGTGAAAAAAACCCCTCAAAATTATTAAAGAAATGTTCATAAGTTTCATTTGAAATTTTTAGAAGAAAATGCATTCATCATGTTCTACGTACTATAACTGAATGTTTTTTCTTAAAGATATTGTGGTGGCAGAAAGGTTTTCCATCCATATTTGCCATTAAAGAACAGATGATGTTTCATGGAAGTCTGTCTTGTTTTCTCTTGTTCTTGAACACAGGGAATATTATTTTTTGTGGCTTCACAACAGTTCAGAAAAGAGCCAGAAGCCTGATTCTAGTTTTAATGCTGTGGTTTTACTGAACTATGCAAAGACATTACTAAGCTCTACTGTACATTGTCCAGTCTTACTAGATATCTAGTATTAGGTTACATGTCAAAAATAGGAAAGTTAGAAATTGGTTCAAGAGAAGAATAAGAAGCTGGCATAGTACTCACTGATGAATGATACCTCTGTGCTGTTGTGTCACTTTCTGGTCCTGTTTCCCAATCTGGTGGGATGACGGAGTGAGAAAAGCCTACCCACCAAACAAAAATGTCTTGGATGTTCTCTCTTTAAGAACGTAATTTATTCAAATGTGATTAGCAAGCATGCTGACTGTCACATTATTTTCTGTAAAATGACTTTATTTTTTTATTCACGTTAGCATCTTTTGACATAAGATCCTCTCTGTACTGGTTAGTGGGGGATTTTGCAGTGAGGCTTAAAGTAACATGCGGTGACTGAGCATCAGCCCTGCTTTCCAGGGACAGGGAGCATGTCCCATGGGATACAGCACTGTAATTACAGCTTGCAACGAGGAGCCAGACCTCCCGCAGGTGGAGTGCAGGGGAAGGAGCGGGGCTGCAGCCCGTGCTGTCGTGCCTTGTCACACCTGCTCTGCTCTTTTCTCTGTCAGCTGTGGGGCATGGGCAGGTGGGCACGTCTTGGTTGAGTTGGCCAGCACGCGTGATGCCGGGTGCTTTATGCTGCCGTCTTGGCTTTATTCTGCACCTTGGGGAGGCAGATCATAATGGATCCAGGTTTAGCCTAGGATTAAGCTGCAGTCTTGTTTTTCTTGGCAGGGAGTCTGGTGGAGGGCAAGAGAAAACAGTGTGGAGGAGGCAAGGATATGGCAAGTAGCTGGAATTGAAAGGGATGCTGGGGTGTGCTTGTGGGGTCACGGTGGTCCTTTGGTGTGGAGTTTCTCTTTGGTTTGGAGGCATTGGATGGTATTTAAAGCACAAACAATGGGGAACAACGATGTTTAGAAGAATGTAACAGTGAGGTTTAGTTGAAAAACTGAAGCAAAATCCCTCCATCTTTTGGACTAAAGCACCTGCCAGTGTCTCCTAAACATGTGGCTGTGTCCTGAGTGCTGCGAAAGTGGAGTCCACTGTGCAGCTGCAAACAAGAATTACAACTTAGCAGAATCTGGATGCCTTTTCCTGGCCTTAAGGGTTGAGGGTTCGGTAGTTGTCAGTGTTTGAATTATCTGTATTTGCATTGTGAATGTTCAAGATATTTAACTTGATCTGGTTACAGAAGGATCCCTACGTATTAGACTTACACAGGGAATCTTTCCACTAGGTTTTGGCTATGAACATAGTGAACTGCAAAGCAAATTTCCTTTGCAAATGTGGCAGCTTTCTGAAGGAACATAATGCTTGTCTGTAGTCTGAAGATGCATCTGTAGAGCAGGGCACATTGGTTAATCCTTGTGTTTGGATGTCACGGGATGTCCTGGGACACCTGGGAATGGTTGTATTTTGTCCACGTTGCCTGACCCAGGTAAAATCACTGACTCGAAATTACTAAGTCCAGGCTGAACAGAGTGGCTAAACCAAGGGTATTATTTCTTACAGATTAGTTTATTTCCTGGACTACTAGGAATGTCATGAGAATCTGAATTAAGGTAATATGTGGTTAAGAGGTTGCTGGTTCATGAACTTGTATTGTGGAACTTGAAGCCAGTGATGCTTTGGTTAACTGTCCGAGGGTAGAGACCCTGTTTCCCACTGCTTACAAATTCCAGCCAGAGCTTAAAATTTCAGCCTGAAATTCTGTGTGCCTGGTGTCTACTGCAGGGTCACTGTTTTGTTTCTTTGTTAACAGATTACTGAAGCAAATTTAAGACTATGGAAGCAAGCAACATGAGTTTGTGTTTACATGTAAGTGTATAAAAGTTGTAGCAGCAACCTGCTTTGGGCCACAGTTTGAAATTGGGCAGCGCCATTTTCCTGGGATTAGAGATGTGGCTTTGGTCCTCTTGAAAGCGTTCCCATGTTTGGCGAAGCTACCAGTCTCTCTCTGAAAAGTTGCAGTATGTGCATGCTATGTTTGAAAACTAAGTTCTCAGGGCATTCTCTTAGCATTAGAGTATCAAGCAGGTCAATTTTGGTAACTGTAGGTAGGTCCTGAAGGTGAGTTTTATCCCACCTGAGTTCAGGTGTTTAACTGAATTTGGGCAGCAATCTATTGTGACAGTCAACAGGTTTCTGCTCTGCTAGTGATCTAAAGAAAGAACACCCTGCTTCCACAGCATAGTGAGTCTTTGGGGTTTTGGTTGGGTTTTTTTCAATTCTTTATTTTTAAAACAGACCATTGTAGATGATCAAACTTGTGCTAAATATTCTTAGCTTTACATCTTTTCTGGCTTGTTGGGAAAGAAGAGTTTGTATACTTAAACTGTGCAATCTGTCTTAGGTACAACTAAGGGGTTTCCAGCTTTTTAATTCTTGACTTTCTGGTGTATATATAGAAGAAATATATGGATCATGTTGATAAACTTTGGCAACAAATTGAGCCCCAGTCTTGACACTTCTTACTGAAGATTTTAATGTGATGAATAATACAGAGTGTTTAATTCTGTAAGAGTAAAGTGAAAAACTGTTCTAACGCCTTTTGAGTTAACTTACTGGTTCCACTAGAGATCTATGTTGGGACCATGTAGAGAGGACTCTGCTCCTTTACTGGAATTCATCACCTGTAGAGTTGGCTTTTTGAAGATGAAGTTCTTTGCTCATTACTACGTGTTATTGTGGTAGCTTGATGCTGGCTGGATGTCAGGTGCCCACCAAAGCTGCTCTACCACTCCCCTCCTTAGCTGGACAGAGGAGAGAAAATACAATGAAAGGCTCGTGGGTCAAGATAAGGACAGGGAGCAATTGATCACTCACCAATTACCATCACGGGCAAAACAGATTCCACTTGGGGAAAAATTAATTTAATTTATTACCAATCAAATCACAGTAGGGTAATGAGAAATAAAACCAAATCTTAAGCCACCTTCCCCCCATCACCCCTCTCCTTTCCGGCTCAATTTCACTCACAATTTCTCCACCTGCTCCCTCCAGTGGCACAAGGGGACAGGGAATGGGGATTTGGGTCAGTCTGTCACATGTTGTTTCTGCTGCTCCTTCCTCCTCAGGGGCAGGACTCACCACACTCTTCCCCTGCTCCAACGTAGGGTCTCTCCCACGGGAGACAGTCCTCCATGAACTTCTCCAACATGGGTCCTTCCCACAGGCTGCAGTTCTTCACAAACTGCT
>JANZLQ010000008.1:5561071-5630165 GCA_026212715.1 Elanus axillaris | reverse complement strand
CTCCACAGATCCGCAGGTCCTGCCAGGAGCCTGCTCCAGCGTGGGCTTCCCACGGGGTCACAGCCTCCTTCGGGCACTCACCTGCTCCGGCATGGGGTCCTCCACGGGTTTCAGGTGGGCATCTGCTCCCCTGTGGACCTCCCTGGGCTGCAGGGGCACAGCCTGCCTCACCATGGTCTTCCTCATCACAGGCTGCAGGGGAATCTCTGCTCTGGCACCTGGAGCATCTCCTCCCCTCCTTCTGCACTGACCCGGGGGTCTGCGGGGCTCTTCCTCTCATTCTCAACTCCTCTCCTCCAACTGCTCTTGCACAGCAGTTTTTTCCCCTTAAATCTGTTCTCCCAGAGACACTACCACTATCACTGATGGGCTCGGCCCTGGCCAGCAGTGGGTCGGTCTTGGAGCCGACTGGCGTTGGCTCTGTCGGACAAAGGGGAAGCTTCCAGCAGCTTCTCAGAGAAGCCGCCCCTGTAACCTCCCTGCCACAAAAGCCTTGCCATGCAAACCCACTACAGTTATTTACTGGAGCATGAATACAACATGTCCAGGAAGACTCAGCTTCTCCATTAGACAGATACTGTATAATCCATTGCCACATAATCTGCTAAGTGAAACTACTGTACCAGAGCAGCCCATACTTTCTATGTAGCAAGAGTTCCTATTTTCCAGCTGAGAGATCCCTGTAGTTCGTAACAGGGCAAGGCTTTGTGCTCACTTGCAACTCCTAAAGATGCTGGCTGCCTAGTGTTCCTCAGAATGAGAACCTTTTCTGAGGGCTCCTACTGCCTGTGTGCTTTGCTTTGTTTAATAATTAAATGGATTTTTTTTTAACTGGGATTTTTTTTTTTTTTTTTTGCTTACTTGGAAAAGGCGAAATGATTTTGTGGTTTAGAACAGAAAGACGGCCTGGAGCCTAGCACAGGCTCTTTCCTGCTCTCTCAGGAGAACATCAGATTGGCAAAAGCCTCCTACTGTTCCATGCCTTGCTAGCTTTCTGCAAAAGGGAAATGATCCTTATCTGGGAAGAGGGGTCTAAAGCAAAATAGTTTTTACAAATACATGTGCATGAATTTATTTCACTTAGCGTACAAAAAACTGCATTTGTAGATGTGTATTCTGGATCAATTCCATTGATCCAAGTGTGTGA
Source organism: Elanus axillaris (assembly GCA_026212715.1). Classification (NCBI taxonomy): domain Eukaryota; kingdom Metazoa; phylum Chordata; class Aves; order Accipitriformes; family Accipitridae; genus Elanus; species Elanus axillaris. Next base: position 5,629,018 of record JANZLQ010000008.1, on the reverse strand, counting down.
GAGTCTGAAAATAAACAGCAGTAGTTGTAAAAAACCAAACAAAATTAGTTCTTTTATACTTATTGAGTGCTTTCTTCAGCTTCTGTAAGAACTTTTTTCATCTCAGTTGTCAATGTGTAAGTTTTGGTAGTTTCTTTAGCTACAGTGGGGAGTGTAAGCTTGAGTTGGAATCATTAATGACGATAACAAAACAACTCAACAAAACCCCCAAGCAAAACAAGAAGCAAACCTTCTGCCTGGACAAGGGACCCTGTTGGTGCTGAAGGCTCTAGGCTGGTGAGATCTGGTTGGTTTTGCAGGATGGCTAACTTTGGTTGATACATTGGAACACAAACAGAAGTTAGAAATAGTGGACAGAACAGCAGAGTTCACGTTTGCTGGAGGCCCCGGTGTTCTCTCCGTATGGGAGGGTTTTGCAACACATAAAGTCAGGGTGGGCTGCGATGTTAGTGATGGCCTGGGGCCCGGGAGGCATTTTCCTAAGGATTATTATTATATTTTCTTCTGTAAATCCCGTGTTTCTTTTCCCTCATTTACTTTCCTCTGTTTACCCAAACCACTAAATTTTCCCCTGTAACCATAGATAGTCTCTTCTGCTTTCTGTCTAAAATCACTTCTTGCTCTTCTTTCTTCCACGCCCGTCTTAGTTTTAATCCATTTCACGTGAAGCCTCTCCCTTCCTTCCTTTTCCACAACCAGCCATTTCACTTTCCTACCTTCCACTCCCATTTTTTTCCTTCTCTTGAGCTCTTTCTTCATATCTTGAATTCTACTTTCCTTGGTTGCCCCCATAATTCCCCCCCCCCCGGTTTGTCTTTCCTCTCCCTTCTCCTGGTATTGGTTCCCTCTCATGTTCAGGCCTTCCAGGTGGCATCTCTTCCTTCACCCTCCTGGTGCAGGTGATGGGTAGAGGAGGTATGGCAGCTGCCTAGGATCTGGCCGTGAACGCATGGGCCACCTAAGTGGTAGGGATGGAGCATGGAGCACTCCAAATTCTTCTGGATCCCCCGTGTTTCCACCTGCCTCCGGCTGACGGCATGGCCTCCTCCACCAAGGCTCTGTCTCTCCTAAGCCTGCACCGGCAGAAACTGCTGAAGCACTTGGTGCCTTTGGAGAAACCAGATCGTGTCAGTATTTTTGAACAAGACATAGGTTTTTGAGACTATCTTTTCATGCTTCCCTTTCCTTAGAAAAATCCTCATGTAGTAAGAAGATAGGAAATAAGTTGATGCTGTATTTCACTCCTCTTCTACCCTTCTACCCCCCAGCGCTTTTTGGTATTAATTCTTGCTGCAGTCTCATGAATCTCGTATGCGACTCTGTTGTGCACATTTTTTGAAAACCATGGCTACTGCCATTTATATACTGTGTGCTGTTTGCTTTGCCGCCATGTGCAATGTCTGGTTTTCTTCAGTCTTAACACCCACTACTTGAGAAGTGACTTTGTCAATTTTAGTAATAGGCAGCCCGGCAGAGTATTACTACTTGTGACTTTCAGCAGCGTGCAGTGTAACATTTACCCTTTTCCCCAAATCTCCGTCTGTCTCCTGCATCTATTACTGAAAACCGTTACTGACATTTCTGAATTGGAATGGGCGGCTCTAGGGAGAGTATTTCCTCTTTTACATTTAGCCAGCTAAATCATCAGCCCAACAAGCTATCAGCTCAACAAGCTCTTGTGGAGAGGCCCTCCTTGTCCTTCCCCCTCTCTTTCCTTTTCATCGGTTATGAGTGTTTTCTCACCTCTTTGTACGTTTTCAGCTTAACCTCGCTCTTCATTGATGCTGTAGGACAACAGCGATGGAGTATTTAATTGGAGGAATATTTAATTGGAGGAATATTTAATTCATGTTCTGTACTATACTACAATTGCGTAGAATTATTTAAAAATATACTAACTCTCTTGCAACTCGTTGTTCTTGATAACCAGGTAAAGCTAGCTAAGTATCATCCTGACCCATCTTACTGCATGTTGGACTTGAAACTGAATTTTTGAGCAATTAGCATTGCATTACCTTTATTCATGCTAGCAAAAGCAAGTTCTGGTGTAGGTATCAGTCACGTAGTAAAATCCGTTCTGGTAGCATTACTAAGTAATAGAAAAGCCTTTTAATGTGAAGACCTAGAAGTCAGAACTGGAATCTGTTCCTGAAACTGTGTGTGAGTAATTCTTACTCACATCACAAACAATACTGACTTCAATTAAATCAGATGAATCCAAGCACAGAATGGTAATTATTCTGGCATGGGAAAGCTGACTGGTTTTAGAGCTATTTTTATTGATGCATTTTAAAACCTCAGTTATTCCAGTCCTTCCCTCTTTCTTTATTCTTGCACAAAAATAATCTGTCAACTGTTTCTGGCTGGTATCTGCGAAGTGAAAGCTGTGTTCCTTTGAAGCTGAATAGAAGGAAAGATCATGTCTGTGTCTTCGCCGTCTGTCTGCATATAAAATATAGTCATTTATTAGAAAATATTTATAATATCTAACCCTTTGATTTTCAGAGCTGTTTAGCTATAAAATATCCTAGGTATTTTATAGTCCCCAAATAGCTCGAGTTCCATATTTAAGTCTTAGAGTTTGGTGCTGAATCATGTGTTTGTAAAGGTACATGAAAGCTAATTTAATCAGAGGAAAATTTAGATAAAGACTGCTTCATATTTGAAAGAACTCATTAGAGGATGATGACTTAGTGCTGAGCCCTTTCATGAAGCCTTTATGAAACAGCCGTTAGCTTAACAGGGAAACTAACTGTTTTCTGGATATGGAAGGCTATTTCTCTCTGTAATTTTGGAATGACAGGTTTTTTTGTTTTGTTTTGTTTTTCCCCTTGAGAAACAGAGGGAGAGACAAAGAATCTGAACAGAATACTACTGTCCTCATTTCTCAGGAAGAACAAATACCAAGTAACAGCTTATAATGTAGTAACACAATCTAAAGGGCCAAATGATAAATTAATGGAAACGGGTTCTTGTATATTGTTTTGGAGACTGAGCATATTAGATGGAATTGTTTCACAACCAGCATGCCTAATTATTGTGTCTGCCACATTCATCTATTTAAGTCATTCCCAACTGTTGGATTGCTGCCTAGAATATTACTGCAGTACGTGTTTCAGCTGGTTATTCCCTTGTCACGCGTAACTTCATGAAGGAGGCTGATTTTTATTTGGAAAAAGAAACACAAGTGAGCATTGGCAGTATGTTTATAATATGATTAAAAGAGATGGTAGGTTTCGTAACGTTGATTTGAATGAGTTGCACGTGAACTGATATTGTATTTGTTTTGTCAGGTCAGTGACTTAAAAAGTGCCTTTGTCAAGTCACTTCTATGAGCGAGGACTGCTAGGCCCGTGTTAATCCCGTCTTTGCCAGCCAGACATTGCCTTCACCTTACACCCGGCGGAAGATACCTCAGCTGTCTCCATTTGCCAATTAGTTGATGGGAAACTGAAAGAAGAAAAAGAGGAAGAGGAATTATTATTCCTGGGACATGAACAAATGACTGCGTTGCTTTTCTTGTGTAATCAATACCAGCAAGGAACCATCAGAGAACTACTATTCTATCAAGGAGTGCCATTGCATTGAAGGACCTCGGCTTAAAACCAGTGCATCTGTGATACAATCAGGAAGCCCACGTGTTTTACAGACCGAAATGCGACTGAGCATGTTTTTTCGCAGCCAAAAGTCTACAAGTGGGACTTAATGATTGATAGTGATTGCTGATAAACTTTCTGTTTATTTTGCTTTGCGTGCATTGGACATCAGTAATTGTCCCCCCCTTTTTTAACTTTCTTTTCAATTGGAATTGAATTATTTTTCTGTTTTTGGGTTTTTTTGGTTTGGGTTTTTTTTTTGTGTGTGTGTGATTTGGTTTGGTTTTTTTTTTTTTTCTCCTCTCCCTTCCTTTTGTCATTAGTTTTGGAAATTTCTTTGGCATAATTCACTTGACAGAAATTTACAAATTCGAAATCAGCTTTTCATCATGGCTTTGAATGTTGCTCCTGTAAGAGATACAAAATGGCTAACATTAGAAGTGTGCAGGCAATTTCAGAGGGGAACTTGTTCACGCTCTGATGAAGAATGCAAATTTGCACACCCCCCTAAAAGTTGCCAGGTTGAAAATGGAAGAGTTATTGCCTGCTTTGACTCCTTAAAGGTAAGAAAAAAAATATTGCATGAGTAGTAAAAATGCTATTACATGATATTGGAAGTAAAATGTGAAATGATGAGTTACAATTAAACCAGGCTGATCAGGAATTGATTTGTTCTTGTTAAGAAGTATATTAATACACATGTTATTTGTCATAACTTTTATTTATTGAAGCTTTGGAAAGATTTCTTTCTAAGGATTTTCTTTTCCAGTGTCAACGTTGTTTACAAAAATTCCCTATGACTGTAAGACACAGGATTGCTTACAGCTAGTGGGACAATTGTATCCTCCTGAGTACATTTTCTGATTTATCTTTGTTTCATGGCCAATGAAATTACAGAGTGGCACAGTACTAGGCCATTGCCAGAGTCCTGATGAAACAAATCATATAGAAAGAGTGCAGATTCTTTTGTTTAAATCAGCAGAAGTAAGAAAAGTCTATCCATTACTTCAGTTTTGACACAACGGGTTGTTTACCCTTGGTATTAGGGACTCTCAGATAAGTTAATATCATTGATAATTACATGTATGGATAGTGCAGATGGCAGCATTAGTTTAGAACAGAGTGAAGGGATTCTCTCCTTTGGAGGATATTTAGCAATTATGTTGTTAGGCCATCAGCTTCTTCTGACTTCCTAATGACATCAGGCACGCTTTAGAAAACCATTTTAAAAGTTCTGTGAAAATACTGTGTGTACTGTATAAAAGAAGATTAATGATCTCGTGGGATTTGGGGAGTACACAGTGTTTTCTGTGATGATACATTTGTTATTCTCATGTCAACAGAAGGAAAAAGCTTATGTCATATAAATAATTTAAGGAAAAAATTGAGCGCTTCAGGTTTTGTTTTGGAAGTTTTAGTTGTGGCTTTGTCTTTTGGGCATGGGAGAATGTCTTGGCTTGCTTTTTAAATTTAGCTCTGTAGACCAAAATTTCAGTTACTCACCAAGAACTCTCCTACTGTGAAAACATCGGTGTGAATAAGAAGAAAATTCAGTGTTATTTGAAAATGTTAATTCATTTTCATTATAATGTTTTCTTGGTGCAATGCAAGATACTGTGCTAGGCATCTTTCTTCTGGGTTTTCTCGTTTCTTCTCTTCTTTTGAAGATTTAGAAGAAAGTAATTCAGGGGAAACATTTCTGAGGGGGTTATGTTCTGTATGTCCTGCAAGGCAGAACAGCACCTTTGGAGTCACGGCAGTTTGTCATCGAGTGCTATTAATGACCTTAATCCATGGATTACTGCACGATAAACTCTAACAGCTTCTTTGTAGATGTTCTTATATATTGGTTGTCTGCCAGTGGGATAATTTTTTTTTTTTTTTAAACGGGCAGGCCAGTGTCTGCAGCAGACGGGCAATAATCCTTTTACAAAAAATAAGCAAGTCAGAAGGGTTTTTTTAAATACAATTTTTAACTGTTGTAAAGACTCGGGGCTGGAGATGGGAGGCTGGAGATGGGCAGCAGAGCTCGGTCACCCCTGGGCTGGCAGGGTGGTGGGAGTCCAGTGCTGGAGCTGCTGCTGCTGCTGCATCCAGGCTGAAGGGGTGATGCGCCTGTCCTGAGGACAGCATTGCTCTCCCTGGCAGCCTAGGGAGCTCGCGGCGGAGGTGCCAGCTATTTGAGCCGGAGACTTTTGTGCAGGGGTGGTTATTGCCCGTGAATTGAAACTGGAGTCACAGCCTAAGCTAATAATATCATGAAGAGAAATCCTGAGGGATCGCTGCGGATAACTTACTGACAACCAGCATCATTGCTCAGTGGAGAGAAGTCCAAAACCGGGTAAAAAATGTAGTTAAAACAAGCAGGCGTGTTTTGTCCTAGTGTGGGAGGGCATCTGCTCTGAGGGGCCAGCTCGCTCCAGCCCAGCTCTGGTGGCTGCTCCGTCCCACTGCTCATCATCACCTTCTTCCCAGCTGGCAGAAGGGAGCATGCCCCTGGGCTTCCCGTCTTGCCTTTTCTAGGTGAGTCTATTGGGTCCAGTTGCTGGTAAAGATGGAATTATACCAAGAAGCCAGACTGTGGCCTGAAGCAGCAGAGGTAGAGGTACAGGTTTCTTCCCACCAACCCTGCTGCAGGCAGAGGGAGATCCCATAACAGGACGACAACGTCTTCAATTGCAGCTCCTTGCCGCCTAGCGTGAGTTGGAGCTTTCGGTGTTTCGGTGGGCTGCCTGATGCCGCAGTCCATAAAAAGCTGTTAGGGATCATTGCGAGTCCATGCCTCTTGGCTGTATCAGCTGGTATCCTTGCAGCCGTTATCTCCGTTATTCAGAAGAGTGTTTGTAAATTGCCGTATGTATGGCAAGAATGTGCCTGGTTAGCTCAGTTTATTTTTACTGCCGGTTGAGGGATTTATGTCATTAGTCACATAAGTCTATTTGATGCGTAACTTTCAGAGATACTGGTGTTAATCATACAGTTTCAGAATAAGGCTTTGGCACTCAACAAGCAGGATAACTTTTCATGTAAATAAACAAACAGAATAGTCTAGAATTATAGATAAAATCAGAATTTAATTAAAAAAACCAAGAGCTGTTTTCCTTGCTGAATGCTGAACTACACTTTAATGCAGGCAATTATTTAGAGTTTATTTACATAATATCTAGAGCTTTGGAGACTTAGTGTTTTGACCATCTTGCTTTGGTGTACCTGCTGTAAAAATAAATTATAGCGAGTACGTTGAGTCTCTTTCAATACACCTCTTCCTACTCAGAGAAGACAGATAATTTTTTTAGTCTCAGATTGAGGTATGTGTTACATTTAGGTGGTGCCTGGTAGTTACAGCTGCTCCCTAAGAAGTCAGTCTAACACAAGATATAGCACAGGTTCTCCTTTACATGCTGATCGATCAAAAGAGCCACTGTTTTGGGAAGGGACATGTACTCTCCTGCATGTCTTACTTCTTTCCAGGGTAGACGAGGGAGCATAGTATCAGTATCTGCCAGCTGGATCGGACTGCCAGAGCACCAGTATGGAGCTATGGGAGAGAGTCCAGCAAAGGGCCACAAGGATGATGAAGGATCTGGAGCATCTTTCTTATGAGGAAAGGCTGAGAGACCTGGGACTGTTCAGCTTGGAGAAGAGGAGGCTCAGGGGGATCTCATCAGCATGTATAAATACCTGCAGGGAGGGTGCAAAGAGGATGGAGCCAGGCTCTGCTCAGCGGTGCCCAGTGGCAGGACCAGAGGAAACCGGGACAAACTGAAACACGGGAGGTTCCCTTTGGACATCAGGAAACACTTTGTCACTGTGAGGGTGACCCAGCACCGGCACAGGTTTCCCAGGGAGTTTGTGGGGTCTCCATCCTTAGAGATGTTCAAAAGCCACCTGGACGTGGTCCTTGCGGAGTCAGGTCTAGGTGGCCCTGCTTGAGCAGAGGGTTGGACCAGATGACCTCCCGGAGGACCCTTCCAACTTCAGCCATCCTGTAACTCTGTGACCAGAAGCATCTTCGTGCTGACTTGCCTGTAGCCTCAGGGTTGTTCTAAGCTAGCAAAAGCTGGTGTTGGGACTGAAGGAAATAATGCCAGCCAGGGACAACTGCCTCCACGCAGTGCCACATCCTCCTTTGTGCTCCCACCACTGTCTTTGTGATCATGCAGTGCACCAGGTTGGGAAATTGCTTGTAGTTAAATGTAAGTTGTTGTAGTTGCTGCTGACACAAGGGAGAGGGGCTGTGTGGCACCAGCAGAGCAGTTGGTCACTTCTGCAGGTGACAGTACTGTGGCCTTAGGCCAGGCTTCTGGAGCAACATGATTGCATCAGAATCCAAATTTTCCTGTAGCAAAGAAGTATATTTGTAGGTCTGTTGGTTCCAAGTAAAAGGTCAACAGAATTTAATGGACCCTGTTTGCTTTTAACTCAGAAGGGATTTTTGGCTCTGAATACCTGTTCTTGCAATACTTGACTTTAAACCCAGCAAAAGTTGCAACAGCAACCCATTGGACTGATTACAGTTTTGAGAATCCAAAATGCTCACTGTTGAAGACTGTCTGGGCTCTGAATATCCTTCATCTGTGAGCTGCTCCAGGCGAGACAGAAATAGCTGAAGACTAATGAGCTTGGTTCAGATTCAGGCCAGAAACTTGCTGATTTCAAGCCAGGTTCTGGTGCATGGGCTTGAGAGATGTGGCTCAGCATTTGTTTCTCGCTCTTTGGGGAAGGACAGAGCCTGGTCTGTTCTGAACAGGGCATTTTGGGGGACTTAGGATAACATAGGTGCATCATTCCTGTGTACTGATGAACGACTGATGCAGTGGTCAGCCAGATGTGCGCCCATTAGCCGGTCATAACATCGCCTCTAGCAACAGAGCTCCTTCCAGCAGAAGCTCCCTGTGACTTGGCCAGCCGGCGTGGCCACGTGGGCACACCTAAAACCGTACCGGGCAAGTGGCCTCGGTGAGCTTAACGTGAGGATGAAAGTGTCTCTGAGCTAATCTGGTTGACTGTGTCTGAGGTGAACAAAGGGATACTTTCATGGCGAGGCCCAGAGCCCTGCCGGTGGGCAGGAAAGTGGAGGATGCTGAGGAAGCACTGCCGGAGCATCGCCTGATGCCTTAAACTCTCCTGAAACCTTTTTTGGAGCTCTTAAGGGCTCCCCTTTGGATGCTGCAGTATTTGTGCAATGGGAAGGGTTTGTGGAGAGGCCTGTCTAACTGGGAAGCTTGAATTTCAGAACCACTGTGTTTATGTTTTTCAAGTAGCTACGTTCAAGTATCTTAACTTAAAAGGGAAGAACCTGGATATATAACACTTAATATATCACATTTAGATCCCTCCAAGTTGGACACTATAAGCAAACCTGTTTTCAATGCTTTCTTGTCTTGCTAGTAGTAAAGAACAAAATCCTTTTAAAGGAATACTAATATATAATATAATGTCTGGGGACAAGAACAAGCAACACTTTGCTGGTTTTGAGCTGGAATAAAAAAAAATCATTAAAATGAATGGTGACATCTAGGAGGGGTAGAGAGGGGAAAAGCTTGGCAGATAAGAAAATAGGATCATGTGCATTTTGCTGGGAGTTGACTCATTTACAGGCAGGTCTGGGTTTTAAATTCTGGTGTTGTTTCTTGACTCAGATTTATACTCTCTTGCAGGTCAGCTACTACTAGAAGGATATGTTGTCTAAGGTAATACAGATAACAGAGGACATATCTTGAAGATACTGTCATTGCAAGTTTTATGATGGTAACAAGAAAACGAAAGCTTCTGTAGGGCTACAGATGGCTTTTTCTGTATTTTTTATCTATTTACTAGTGTCTAAACATTTCGAACTGTTCTATTTATTGAGCCAGCAGACTAGTGGAACTGTTCATTTGCATTTTCATGAAAGCCTTTTAAGAATATGCCTATCTAGTCTCATTTGGCACCACAGAATAAAAGGTAATTGAAAGCTGTACACAGAGACCTGTTTACCAAGTTAAAAGGGTTCCAGGAAAAAAAGAGAAATTTTAGCAACATCCACTTTGTTGAAATATCTGGAACTGTTTAAGATGGCCTTAGCAGAAAGAAAAGTCTTTGTAAAGTGAGCAGGCTGTTTGTAAGGGAGTGAGCTCAGGGTTGGGAAGCAGTAGGTAGTCATTTGCCTTCCTGCGATTCTTTTGTGGGTCTCTAAATGTTTTACAAATGTCAAGAACTCAGGATCATCTCGCACTTTGAAGTAGGTGATACTTGCTCTCGCTTGGCAGGTGAGGCAGTCTGGACAGACTGTAGATAAGCACTGTATGCAGAGGGGATTGGCTAGTTTTGTCTATACTAGAAAGCATTTAAATGGGTATTTATATTGTCCTAGCTGGCTGAATTTCTGCCCATCGTCTGGTTATGTAGTGTGACACTGTTCGAAGACAAGGTGAGTTCAAGGTCTGTGCCTACAGCTGGTGGGGAAGAATGACTGAAACGGGCAAACTCATTTATCCTGGGCGGCAGAGTGGCTTATGCCTTCTGGGCCCGTGGATTTTGCCTGCTTTGCTGCACAGTGACCCAATTTCAGCAGGATGGGAGGGTATAGGCTGCCCTTCTCAGTAGTTGTGGGCTCTGGGGATGTGGAAGTTGCAGGCTGAAACCTTCCAGGTGGGGGATGCAGAATCCAGATCTCGCTCTTCCTGCAGAGCAACAAGTTCCGTCGCGTCCTTTCTTTTTTCACCCACCTCTGTTTTTTTTTCTTGTAAAAAGTCCAATAAACTACAGGTAGTCTGAGAACACCTGGCAGAAGCTTTTGTGTGTCTGAGTTGCTGGAAAGTGTGGGCATGAAGGCAAAGTGTCAAATCAAGGCCAGTTTTAGATGACTGAGAATTAAATCTGTGGGCTCTGTCTGTATTCAGAATAGCAGTGGTCACCCTGGGTCAGACCAAAGCCCCATTTAGCCCAGTGACCCGGTAATGGCCAGGAGTGGATATTTAGGAGGTGGTGTGTGCAAACATGCAATGGCCTCCTGAAGTGCTCTCCTAGCTCCTAGTGGTGTGCTGCTCAGGGACCGGGGAGAGCCAGGCACGGTAGGGTTGTACTGAATAGCTCTCAATGACAGTCTTTCTTCTGGATTCGTCGCGTACACCTTCAGTACCCACAGCATGCCACAGCGAGGACTTCCACAACTTCATTACGTACAGCATGGAAATCAACTTCTGTTGTTCATTTTAAACCTCCTTGTCTCCTGGATACCACCCTCAGTTCTTGTATTGGAAAAGCGGAAGAGAATCTCCTGTGAATTGTCCGAAGGATGAAGCTGGGTGGGTTTTTCTTCCACTGACTACTCTCTGGAAGTCGCATGTTTCTCCCCAGTGAGTTCAAAGGTAGTCTCATGAGAAAAGACGCCTTGTTTTAAATCTGTTCTGTGAAAATACTGTTCCCAGGACAGGTGCAATTCTTGAAGGCACTGCTTTTTCATGCTCTGAGAATTTTTTAGCTCAGAATAAAGTGCAAGGTGTCAGATGCTGCATGAAATTATGCCATCCTATTTCTTAAGACTATATTTCACCTTATACCTAGCCCGTGCAACTATGAGCTGCTGCTAAAAAGAGATGGTTACATCCAGTCCTGTGTCCTATCACAGCTAGCTCCTCTATTTTATTTCTCTTCAAGTGATCATGCAGCCGTGCAACTTGTTTGAATTGATCCAAAGGAAAGGGAAGAAGTGCATTAAATTTAAGGTGAAACTATGAATTTAGGCAGCAACATCTAGAATAAATTGAGATACAGCGGGGTTTAAGAGTGGGGAATCTCTTTCTCAAGACACACCCCACCCCCATTATCTCTGAGTTTAGGGACTCTTGATATTCCCTGCATTTTCAGTTACCTGTTTGTTTTCTGAAAAAAACTTTATTTTCAAGTGTTCTCCTGTAGTCCTCCCAGCATGCACAAGTTCCTTTACCGCTTCCTTTTTTCCTGTTTGCCTCTCTCCCTCTATTCACATAGCTGTCGCCGTGCCACCTCTTCTGGCTTAACTAAAGGTAGGGTTAAAAACCAGGTAGCTAAACTGCTGGACGGACACCCCTAAAACTCCATGAGCTTGGCTTAAATGGGTTAGGAGAGAGTCAAACAAAACTGAAATAAGCCTCTAACGGTTGGGTTACATGGTGTTTAGCTTTTACGTGAACGTTTGCTTGCCGCAGAAGGGGCTGTACCGCTCTCTAGGATTTGTCCCTCTTTTGGGAGGGACATTTCTGATCTGTATGAAGCAAAGTCTGGAGGCACGGCTCAGCCCCACGGGCTGCCCCTGCAGCGCAGGGGCACTGGCCGTCAAGTCAACTTGAGGGAGCAAGTCCTAACCTGCTGCCACTGTCTCCGCCCTCAAGCTGAAACTATGAAAAGCAGAGAAGTTGAACCAGTTGAAGTTCATTATTTTGGCCGTTAGAAAAGCCAGGGATGTCTCCTTCAGGCCCTGTTTTCTTTCCTCGTTTGTCTTTCTCAGCAGCAGCACTGAGAGCACAAAGCTGTCCTGGCTGTCACTAGTATCTCTTGTCACCACCTGACCTGTCAAACTCCATTTAAATTGATATAAGTTACATTCTCAAAGAAGAACCCGGCTGGACGCCTGACCGCAGAGCTACCCAGACCCTCCTTCCCTCTGAAGGCGCGGGAAGCCCCTCTTCCCAATCGTGCGGTGCAGTGGCAAAGCCTCGCGGTGGTCAGAGCAGATGCCTTTTTTCGCAAGCGGGAGACCTGTCGCAACAGCTTGTGCCTCCTTTGGCCCGTTAGGACCGCCCGATGCGAGCGAGCCGGTGCGTACCAGCAGTTTTCACTCTCGGTTTCAATGTGGTGGAACTTGCTGAGCAGGTCACCTGGCCCCTGGCCTGGGGAGGAGGATGAGCGCTAGGAGCAGAAATGATTGAAAGAAAAAGCAGTTAAAGAACAGTCACTGAAGGGCATAATACAAATATATCTTCCTGTTCACTGAATCGTGTTGTCCTGAGGGACTAGAAGAGTATTTAGTAGTTCCTGGGCAGTGGTCTTGCTGGGTTGAATTAACTGCTGGAGCTTGCTGCTTCCAGAAGCCCCAGTGGAGGCTCGTGAAGAGGATTCCCAGGTAGTCTGCCATACCCCTTCATCTCAGATGCAGCTGCCACTTGGTTAGCAGTTAAGTCTTATTACATAAAGAAGAGCAGCTTTGCAGACTAGTTAGAGCTGCAGGAACCCTTGTGTGAAAGGGCATGGTGTTTGGCAGATGTTCTTCAGATTTTCGGGCACTTGGGGGGTGCTTCATATACCCATCGAGTCACTGTGTAGTTTTTGTTGCTGCACCAACCCGTGCTCCCCTAAGCTTTATAATAACCAGTCTGTGGGTGTAGTGAAGGCAAAATTCAGTCAGAGTCTCTGACTCATCCCATCACTAGGATTTTGAACACAAGAGCAATTGCTCGCTGCCCACTCCTCCCCCACGCTCCCTATTAACTCAGGTCACTCACTGTTCCCACAGGCTCGCTCTCTCCAGGTCTCCCCACCTACTCCTTTATTTTTCTGGCAGGTGGTTCCTCTTTCATTCCAGGCTCTTTTTTTTCCCTTGGCCCTGTGTATGGAGCTTTCTCTCAGCTCAGGCGTCAGCTGTTCTTCCCAAGCTGTTATACTTCAACAGCATCATCGATACAAAAGATAGGGTTGTGCTCAGATGCAGGGAGCTTCCTGATGTAAAAGCCTTGCAGAGACAAGACCCATGTTCCTATTAGTCCAGGTCATCCCCAGCACTGGAAAGATATTTTAAATCTAAAAAACCCAAACACAACAAGAATTGGAGAGTTTGTTTGCAAGTCTGTTTGACAACCATACACCTCTCCCAACTCAGATCTCCTCATATGAAGACTGGCACCTTGTTTTTGAGGAGGTGGATTGTATTGGAAAGCCATTGCAATAAAAGGAAAGCTGTTGTGGTTTTAGAGATGTTGGAACATATCATTGAAAGCTTGCTGTGAGGTACCCGTCCCACAGCTGACATGCAAGAGGAAATCATAAGCATCTGCTTTCTTCCATTCCATTGATGTGTTTCTTGTGGCTGTTGGCATGCTGTGCCCCCCCAGTATTAGATTCCTGCAGGGTCTCGACCACAATAAAGAAGAAAGTAATAATGGGGAAAAGAAACTGTCTTCTCATCTACTTTGTCAATGAGCTGTATGGCAAGGTGAGTTGACGGCTCGAGGGGCCAAGGGAGCCATCCAGCTCCCTGTGGGCAGCTGTAACCCCACAGGCTCACGCGTCGCTCCACGACACGGCACTGCCTGGTGCCATGCTCCTGGCTGAAAGATGAGCTGGTGCAGTCCCTGCAGTGTAGACGTACCCTTTTTCACGAGGCATTACAAATTCTAAGCCCGTGCTTTCTCCTGGGTTTGTCTGCCTTGAACGAGAGGGGATCTATGGTGCGCAGCGTCGTGGCAGCTGCGTGGATGGCCTAGCAGCCCATCGGGTGTGCTGTTGTCACCTCACTTGCATGTCCCAAAGGCCAGGCACCTTTTTAACTTTGTAAAAACCTAATTAATTTACTTCTGTTTGAAAATCAGTTTGGGCCTTGAGGGCCCTGCTGTGAAGCTGTACCTCTTGACTGAACGGGTTCATGTACCATCTCACATGGTGTCAGGAGAGGAGCGTAGCAAGTGTCAGTCTGGTGGCATCTGTGAAGATACACGGTGGCCGTAAGAACAGTTCAGCTGTGATTCAGAGGCTAACTGAGCTGCTGGGACCTCCTCTGTTGGTTCACAGTGAGCCAAAAAATAAAATCCTGCATGTCAGACAGGAGACCAAGCCCCACTGGCTGTTGTCAAACAGGCCCCTGGCCTTCGCCCCCAGCTGAGTAAAAAACGTCAACAAAATACAACTTTTTAAGCTAGATGTAACATGTGAAAGTCGAGAGATGTATAATGGGTTTTTTTCGTGGTTTTTTTTTTTTCCTCAGATCACTTTCTAGATTAGGCCATCACTTTAATATGTATTTATTTGCTTTGGATAGGACCTGAATCTCTGGGCCTGATTCAGTTGCCCAGAGGCATCTGATACTCCTTGAGAGGCCCTAGAGTGCTCTTGATGGCTTTCTAGCGACGTGTCAGGGGAGTGTGTCATATCTGCTGGCACCATGCAGAAGTCCAGGATGTCCCAGGGTGCTCCAAATGGTCCTGCTGACTTCTCTATGGCAACAGAGCGAAGCCCTTTTCCGGAGGCAGCGTTAGCTCTTGTACTAACTGGAGACTCTGATGTCAACTGCTTTGAGTAAAAAGGTGGACGATGCATTTGCCACAGTGATGACCTGGCTCAGAGGAAAGCTGGGGTATAGGCCAAATCCAGAAGAAACCGTCTTCAGTAGCAGAAGAATGCCGTTGTGGAGACCAAGAAGGGGATGAACATTTTCAGCGTGTACTTTGTAGTTCACCTTTTAGTAATGCTAACAGCTAATGTAAACTCATTAATTTGAAATAATTGTGACCCATGTAACTGGGCTTGTTTTGCTATCTGTGACAAGAAGGAAAATCTTTCTAGGCATAGGGATGCTATGACAGTGAACTTAGTCTATTTAAAAATAAAAAGATGGGCAACCTTTTGCAAATTTATATTGAATAGCAACCATAACTACCTCGTCATGAAGATTTTAAAGCTAGAAATTAACCAGAATATTGTCTAAGCATTTGAAAAACCATGAAAGTTACAACAGAAATCCTGTTTGCCTGAAGTATAATTCTCAATTACTTCATTTGCAGATGTGAACATATGTCAAGTGCCATCAAATATGCATGTAGTTGGTTTCTGATACAAAATGGGAAACAATATATGCTTTTCAAAGAGTATCTTAATCGTGATTTTCCTAAGGTAGTGGCTAATAATGAATGTCGTGAAAATGCAGGCTACTCCCCAAATGCATTTTGCCTTACCTGTGTGCTTCATAGCACTGATCATACAATATATGGCAGTGTTACTAAAACTGGAGGCATGCAGTTCGCATGTGCAGAGATGGAGGTGTGTGGACATAGCTACGGAGATACTGTGAGCATCTGTAAATTACGGTGTTGGTATGAAGGTGATTTTTTTGCTTCAGGCTGAACATGTTGATGCTGTTGAAGTTCCAGCCTGCGACAGTCCTCAGTATAAATCAATACAAATACTAATTTGCTGCAAAACTCTCATTACTTCAGCGAGAGCGGTGTTAACTGATTAGTATGCATGAACAGGTTTGTGTTCAAAGCGCAGGAAAAGTCTATGGTTCTCTTTCTTTAATTGAACCTTCTGGCTATAATTGGTTTTAGCCTGGGTTCTTGAGGAAATAAGGCTTGTGCAGTCAGGCTGCCTCTTTTTCCCTTCTCCCTGGCTAACTTCTGAACACACTGGCCAGTTTCAGCCAAGTTTGACAAAGAGATCATAGTCTCAAGCATAATTGAATTCCTACAAGGTTTGTAAAAACAGGCAGCCAAACAGTAGGTTGGAGAAAGAGGGGGAGACCTATAAGCCCTCCTAAATGAAAGAGGAGGGTCTTAGAGAGCACAAGCAAGAGGAGATCCTTAAAAGTCAGTTAACCACAAAGAGGCCGGGTTTTGGGATTTGCGATCAACTCGGTAAAGCCCCTGCCTTCGCTTGTGTTGGTGCTTGCAGCACTACCCGTTTAATGATACTAGTGGTCCTTGTGCTGAGCAGAGCTGTTGCAGTCATTCCCTCTTACCTTTAGCCTCTGCTTGCTTATTAAGCGTAGTTCTCATGATATTTTCCTTTCTTGACCTTTTCAAATAGCAGATTTATCTTACCGAGTTGTTCGTACTTGCCTTTATTTCTTTTTCTTCAAGGAGAAGGAAGTTTCCATTAGGACTGCAGGTTTAGGTCTTATTTTAGATGGGTGAGCAAGGCAGTGAAAGGATCCTGGATGATAGGTGGGGAAGGTGACACCCCTCACTGAAGCTGGCCGTTGTATAGAAAGCACCACAGAAATTGTAAAAGGCGGTAAGAGAGCAACAGAAGGTGTAACTCTCTGGAGTATGTGGTTAGAGCTCATCTGGAAGGAGGGAGTTTGCAGTTACCATCTCTGCTACTAGTTTTCTTGAGGCATTTTTTCTGTAGAGAGCCACTTGATGAAAAAAATGAAAACTCTCCGGAAAGCAGAGGTGACTACATTTTATGTAAGAACCATATGCCATTTTGTCCTGAGCTCTCATTTTGTTTTCAGGACAGCAGCCCACAAGGCTCCTACTGTATTGCAGTGCGGGAGCAAGCTGGTCTTTGGCATTACTCACGGCTGGCCCAAGAGATGTTTGCTCTTTCTTTCTTCCCCCGAACTTGACATTTTTGCAGTGAAATTAAGTCCTCCACTGTTCCATGCATAGATGATCTTTTAAACAAGTACTACTACAAAACCCCACATTTAGCCAGCTTTCCCTAAAACACCAACAATACTATAAGCAGGTTTTCCTTTATTCAATATTTCAGTATGCCAGCTGTTACAATGTATGTAATGTGTTTAATGAGCGAGGGAGATTATTATTAGGTAATTGAATAAGGCTGTTCTTTCTAATTAGTTATTTGCCTTTCTGTCCTGGATGTTGCAAAATGGTCCACTATGATATGTGTCAATTGTATCTTGATGTGCTTTGATTTGCTATAAAGCAGCTGAGCATCTCAGCGATGCATGTGAGAATCGGGAGGGGGTGAAAGTAGCCAGTGAGTTTTTTATGTGAAATGAGAAATGTTATCACCAGCTAATTTAGTAGCAAGTGAAGGTCAATAATTCATAACATACCTGTATACATGGCCAAATTCTATTTAGTGGGTTTACTTATTGATACAGATGTGGAAATACCAAATGGAAAAGGAGTGCAGTAAGTTAATAAATGTATAGCTTCTTTAGACGCCATAAAGAAATGATGGCAAATTGAGGTTTGGTTCAGTTCAACAGAAGTTAATTAACTGATACACCAGCATGCTTGTGATCTCAGACTGCTTTATGGCTTGAAACGAGATGCGAGTCGAGCAGCCCAAAGGAAGAGAGGGTGACACTGGTGAGGTAGCAGAGCCCAGTAGTAGACACTGTGCCCTGGATCACTGTGGATGCCAGCAGGAGACCGCAGAGAGCACGACTCGGTTTGGAAAAAGCTGCGCTGTTTTTTCAGCGATATTTGTAAGAATAAAGCAGGCACGTAGAAAGGGGAAAGCTGCAGGCAGAACTGTGTGCTGCTGTTGCATGTAACGTGAAGCAACCTTCTCTCTAAACTCACTGTTTTCTGGGATGATAATAAAAACTAGCAGGTATAGAGAGGATGGGAATGCCAGCGTTGTTAAGAGGGTGTTTGGACGGTATTGCATGTTCTCTGCCTTGGCTGTTTAATTCAGATTGGCTTGGAGAATGGTGGAATAAAAATTTGCTGTGCAACTACAGACAAACAACAAAGACCTTAAGTGATCTGAAGGGAGGGCTGAAACTTTCTGGTATGGCATCTGCAGGTTTGTTACTAAAATTGATTAGTTTGCTATTTTTTTGACTTTGCATTCCGTATGTGCATACAGCGTGCAGTTAAGACTCCCGTTTAAATTGATAACCATACTTTATTGATATAAATATGCCCCATCCCTGGCAGTGCTCAAGGCCAGGTTGGATGGGGCTTGGAGCAACCTGGTCTAGTGGAAGGTATCGCTGCCCATGGCGGGGGGGTTGGAACTAGGTGAGCTTTAAGGTCCCTTCCAACCCAAACCTTTCTATGATAAATATAGTAACTTTAACCTGGTTTCTCCTTCCCAAAGAATGTGGAAGGGATGTGCTTAAATTTTATTTAATTACAGTTTCCTAATGTATTATAATTTTCTGTTTTCTTTATAAGGCTGCATTTGTCTGATGATGCAGCGCTGACCTCTTAAAAGTCTGTGTGAAATTTATGGTATTTGTAAGTATTTTCATAGTTATAGATCTGCTATGGGTATGGCTTCCTCTTATACCAATCTTAAAATTAGTGAGTGATAAACCAGAAGATATCAATCTTTATATATATATATATTTAAGCATGTCTCTGCTTGCAAAATACTTGTATCTGCCTGTTTTGAGCTGAAATAGTAAGTCTTCAGTCTAGAAGTCCTAGTAACCACTCATGTAGCAGACCTCTGTTGAATAACAAAGAGATAACCTTGGATATTGGAAAATGTTTATTTAAATGGTGGCTTTTGACATGATGTGCTGTATTATTTGAAGCAAATTGTTTAATGTCTCTGTCCCTTTGTTTCCCCCCTTTGTGAAAGGGATGTAAATCTGTTGGTGTTTGTTTGTGGTTTTTTTTTTTTACTTCTCTTTTTCCTTTAGAAGCAGAAGAAATTAATAAGCTGTTCAAGGTTAGTAAGGAGTGACACTACTTTCTATTATACCTGCTGACATAGCTGGGGAAAAAACAGACAAACTTTTGTGCTCACAAGCTCTTCTTTGGGTCATATTTATAGATAATCATAGAGTGTCTTGGAATACAGAGCATGCCTGTCAATACTCACTTGTCAAAAAAAAATAAGCATTTTAAAATATCTGGAAGAGGCTGTGTCAACACAACTTATTACTCACCTAGGAGTCCATGAATGCATAGACCACATACATAGAGAGAGGCACAGAATATTTAGCGTGTGCTGTGCACTAGAGTTGGTGGACCCAGAATGCACTGAATGTAAAGTCACTCCTGCAGGGCAATGGCAATTAGCCTGTGGGTTCCTGACACTCAAAAAAATGGTAGATTAGGGTGAAGCAGTATAATTAAGGAATTAAGAGCAGTGTAGATTGCTTCTGCAGCTCAGAGAAGAGATTCATGCCCAAACTTAGGGAGGAACCTTTGTCTACTTCTAGCAGCTTGGTGGCTGAAGCGTAAGTTGGAATCCAGTGCTCCGGGGAAAAACAGGTGATCAATTTAGGTCCCTTGGATGCAGTGCCTAAAGTCGGGTCTCTGTCTTTTGAGCTGTTGGCCCAGGTGTTTAAATTTGGGCTCCCCACAGTAGAGGCAGGTTGGATGAGAAGCCCCTCAAGTGAGGGACATCTCCTGGCCGCTGCACCCACAGCCCGGCACTACGCCAAAGGCTTTGCAGAGAGTGGGTTACAAGTGCTGATTTCCACTGGAAGAGACTAACGTCTGCTCCCACCGGGAGTGAAACTTCATTTCCAGCTTTTTAAAAATAAGCCATGCCAGAGATTCTCAAAACCAATCGAGCACATGGTATTTTTGTTTTCATGCTAAGGTATCTGCAGAAGTGTGATGTAATCTTCTCTGTTAACTTCCAAGTGAGAAAGTACACTCTTTTGTTGAGGTTTTTCTCTAGTCATCAAAACTGACTCTTGAATGGTATATGGTAACATCAGAACACAATCTTTCCCCATCTTTTTTAATTTTTACCTGTAATGCAGCTCTTCAATGTGAAGTTGGAGGCTCAAAAATCCAGTGAGGTTGATTTTTTGTTTTTGAATAGATAGCATATATATGATATATATTATATAAATATGGTATCTATTTATATATATATATATAAATAGATATATATGCTTCGCCTTACCTGCTGCTCAGCAAAGGTTTTCCCTTAAGCGTCCTGCTGCAGTGTTTTACACTCAGTGCTTTGCTGAGGCAGGAGGGACCTGAGCCCACTCAGGTGCTTCACTTATTAGTGGTTTATTGAGCAAGGGCTTCTGAATCTCCGATACTATTCCAGTATACTAGCAGATACCTATTCTATTAATGACAGGTTAGAAAGATAGCTTTGAGGGAGTTGTGAAAGTCAGAGATTTCCGTACTGTTTTTTATCACTGGTAGCCACGTCATGTCCTCACTAAAGTTATTTACTAATCTCCATACTTAATGTGGGTGGGGTTTTTTGGAAGGACTTTTTTTTCCTGCTTCCATCAGAAGACTTTCCTGTGGTTTCGCTTCTCCTGTGCGTTCTTCTCATTCCCAGTGTGGATATATTCACCACCGGTTCACCTCCATTCAGCTGAATGCCGCTGTTACTCTGCAGCTGAAGCAACCCCATTGCCCCTTCTTGCCACCCCAACTTCTCCTGGGACATCTGCTGGAAACAGGCATACCCCTTCTCAGCCTTCGTTTTACTCAGCCAAAAAACCCCACCGTGTTTTATTTCCCTGCTCGTAAGACAGGCTTTCCTTTCCTTGAGTCACCTTGGCAGCCCTCGCCCGTGCCTGCTCCAGGCTGAATCCATCGTGTTCGGATGTTGGTGACCAGAAGCACGCGCAGCATTGCACGTAGAGATTCGCTGCAAGAGAAGAAGCCTCGCCACAGCAGCTTGCTGCCTTTCCTAGACAATCCTTGTTTGATACATCCTTGGGGCTGTGATTGCCTTTTCCACGGTTTGTCACACCGGTGTCTCCACTGGCAGTCAGTGGTTGATCAAAGCATCCGTGATGTTCTCTTCCGCCGCGGCCAGCTCCATCCCCGGGTTACGGCCGAACATCTTCCTCTCTGCGTCCGCACTGATGTGTGGGGCTAGAAATACGTTGTTCTTTCCTACTGGTCTTCGTTCTCCAGATATCAAGGTCATCATCTTCTGTCGTACCCTGATTCTTCTCTCTTCCCATTGCCAAACGAGCTTGAGTTTGAGCACATTTAATTAGCTTCTCTGGAGCTTCTGGGAAACACAGGTCTGGTGTCCCGAAGATAGGAAGCTTAACAGTGTGATCAAAGCAGCTGGTTTCTGCGTTCTGTATGGCTCTTCCCGCCTATGTCCCCATGGGGGACTTCTCCTGGGACTGATCCCATGTCCAACTAGGCCAATCATAAACCTCTAGTTGATTTCACGGGGCACTTCACTGTCCCCACATGTTCTGTACCTTTCTAAGTGCAGCCTATTTTGCCTTTTTCCAGTATGGTGCTGGTTGTTCTCTTACCTGGGGAATTAAGTGGAACAGGCTTTCCCTCTGTCTGAGGTATCTACTTTTGGAAGCGGTATTTATAAGTCCATTAATTTAAATACTTTGGGAGCTCTCAGCTGTGATATCACGACATGAATCCTTAGCTCTAGGTTTCCATGAGGACCCTTTTGCAAGAGAAAAGCCATTGATCCTCATAGTCAAGGGTTCTTAGAAATTATCTGGCCAGCAATGTACACCGGTATGTGCTTACACTGTTTCTGTGAATAGCAAGTGAGATTCTGGTTTTGTCTTGCTCCTGCGGGCTTCTTATAAAAAAAATAAATAAATAAAAAAGGAAATCTGTAAGATTTATCTTCCCCTTAGTTGTCTTTTTTATTTTGAGAGGAATGTTTCACGCTTTTGCAAAGGGTGGACTCTTTGTTTTCTTTTGCTTTTCCCCTCTTCTGTCAAAATTCCATCTCTGTTTTCCATCAAGGATATGTGAAAAATATTTTCAATATATATCATTAAATGGTTTCCTTGTTCTTATACTACTCCCAAGGCATCTGCTGCTGAATGCTTTTGGAAACAGGATACTGGGCCTGCATGGACCTTGGTCTAACACAGTACAGCTGGTTTTATTTTCTTAAACGCTGAATCATCTGTCAGAAAAAGTGATTTTTATTTATTTACTTGTACGCAGCTGCAGTGGCTCTGGAGGAGCGGAGTCTGCGGTTTGCTCTTTCTTCAGAATACGGAGACAAATTCAGAGGTGTACAACAGCTCATCTAAGTAATTACAGAAGTGTTCCTAATTGCAACCTTCTGCCGAGCACAGAGGCAGTAAGCGTGTGTTGCAATGAAGTGTGCAACTTGCACGAAGTCTGGATGTTTGAGGAGAAGAGCCAGAGACCCCAACAGCAGGGAAAGAGGGAAGCTACCCCAGCTTGCACTCTGGAGGGGAAAAAAGGGGTGCCAGAGGGGAGCAAAATTTGCCCGAGACTTGGTAGCTGTTGTTGCCACTTCTCAGGAAGGGGAATAGGAGAGAAGTGGGGGAGGCATTCCAAATTCCATAATACCTTATCAAAACTGTAGATGATAGATGTTTTATTAAATAGTCAGTTTAGCAAAAACTTTAAGGGCCTGCAACTACAACCTTTCAGACGTTCTTTTTGAAACTTCTATGTTTTAACGTTAATTTTTATACTTGAAATATTTTTTCTTTTAATATGTAGAATAATAAAAAGTTACTGGTGGTTGTTTTTTTTTAAGAAACAGACATAGAGATGTGAGCTCTGTTGTCTTATAAAGTTCATTTTTTTTGTATTCCGAATTCATATACCACTGAAGTCAGTAACAGGTTTGTGGTATGCTGCAGTGAGTCCAGACATGACTGGGAATCATAGAAACACTGTTATTAATGACACTGGACCAATGAAGATGTTCTTACAATGACAACCTTGGAGTGAGGTCCTTTAAGATTCCTGGTCATTAATTTTACCTGTTTATGTGGCCATATGTAATGGCAGAAGTTTTCTTGAGATTAGGATTTGTGTTCACAGAATTTCCAACCAATTTCCACATTTGGACATTGAAGTTAGACTTTTACTTTACTTTCACTGTACTTTTGCCCATTTAATCATGAGAACTGATTTTGTAATTAAGTGCACTATCATCTGATTTAATTATTTTCCCCAAGATTAGTGTTTTTCACTTACTGTTTTTTTTTTTAATTTATCATTGATGCATTCACTTTCTACCTGTTCATTCTTTTTATTTATTTTTTAAAGGAGCTAGAAATTTTGAAAACCTTGACCCTTATTTTTATGTTACAAATTGTCAGAGCATTTATACATACTGGGCTTTGTTGACTTGTTGCTCAGGAGTTAAAGTTGGCTGAATATCTGTCCTAAATACTTCCTGGCTGTGGTAGTTGGAATAGCAGTTTTCACTTCTCCGGTGATGGTGAACTCGCCAACAGGCAATTTATTTTTATCTGACTCCACTGTCCTTGAAGCACTTTCATTTTAAGGAATGCCAATGTGTATTTTTATTTTAGGTTTAAACAAAGAAAAGTTTAAGCTTCTGGAAAATTAATTTATTTTTTCTAACTATAGGGCAGCTAAAGAGGGATAGGAATATTCGTGTTAGCCCCTAATCTATTCATGAACATGAGCAAACCAAAAGACCAGATGCAGTTTGTTTTATATGTTAAGTTACCTTTCCAAACAGAAGATAATGTTTAGCAAAGATCATTAATTATTTGTAATTATTTGAACACACAAGCTCAGGCTTGTCCACCCCTTGTTTTGTGGGATCTGCCAGTGCTGAGGTGGGGGGTGGGTTGACTTGGGTTGGGTTGGGTTGGATGGGGTTCTTTGTTATCTTTTCTGCTGAGTCCTCAGAGATGGGCATTGGCTCGCGGACAGCACCGGCAATCCCACACCTCCCAGTGCACCTACTCAGCGCCATCCTGGATAATCCCTCTGTCTGTGTGGGAAGAGGCAATGGGAACTGGGGGCGCAGAATATTGCTGTGGAGTACGGCGTGGTGTCCAACAGCTGAGGGGCTCCACCAGGCTCCATAGACAGGTCGCTGCTTGGATCCACGAGCCACGGTGCCTGCTTGGGCCACATAGGGGCATGGAGAAATGTCGCAAAACGTCTCTCTCGTTTCCAGACTGGTGAATGCTTGTTTACCGGTACTCCCCTACAGCATCAGGGGGGTTGTGGGGTTTTTCTGAATGTTGGAGAGCAGTGGTAGCCATCAAGTTTCCATGATAGCAGGGTTGTCATCATCCTCGTAGCTGCAGTCAGAGAGATGTGAAAAATACTTCATTGTACATCTAGGGTCTAATGTGTGTGTGTTTGTTTTTAATAGCAAGCATAAAGGCTAGATTTAAAGCATTAGAATTATGTCTTAGAGGTCTTCATAGGTTATATCAGCTCTTTGTGTGTCTGCAAGAAATACATTGTAAATTGGCAGACAGCTGTTTGATGATATATAAATTATTGTCTGGTGCTCAAATAGCTTTAGCATTTTCTAAGTGTGATCACATGTATCGGAAATTGTTCAGCTTTACTCTGAGAGACCTTCAGTTCCTCATGAATTCTAGTACTCCATGAGTAGTTAACAACTCTGTGTAAAGCTTTATATTTCCAAAGAGCCATGTTTAATTACCTAGTGATTGGCCTTTATGTTGGGGCTTTTCTTAAATGCTGAGAAAAGTTCTTTGTATCAGGCTTGCTGCTGGTTTTGCGTTGTTTCCCTGTAGTCTCCAAACTGGTAATTCCACTTGTTAAGCTGGGTTGGCTTTTGCAATCTCCTTTGTTGTGGGATTCTCCTTTGCTTTTCCCAGTACATTCCAGAAATTGTTTGCTTGCAGGCAACTGTATTTATAAGCTTGTTTCATTTCTGTTTGATGTTTGAAAAGGTTTTTCATAGCTCTTACCTTTTCTTTGGTTTTACTATGATATGCTAATCAATTTTTCCTTAACTAGTTAAAACTGAACACTTTATTTGTTAAACACAACCAGCCAACGGAATCCTTCGGGCATGAATCCCCATTCTTTGCTGTTTCTCTATTGCATTGTTCTCAGGATTGTGGCATGAGAAGACTAATAAAGCATGGTCTACAGTATGGTGGGTGGCTGTACAGATGATGAACCTTCTATTGAGGCCTCGATACCTTTAAAATGCACTTTCTTCTCAAAGCAGAGTTGACATTTAAAGCTAATTTGGCATTCTCTGTTCACTGAAACCTTGAGACTGGGACTACCATTGCTGAGAAGAACTTGAATAAGTACTTGCTGATGAAACACTGGGCTTTCAGAGTGGGATGGCGAAGTAAAATAAATTAAAAATCCCAGTGACATCTACTGGAGGAGACAATTTTTAAAAAAATGTTAACAGCACTGCTGTAGTCTTAATATCAATTTAAAATTCATTAAAATATGTTTTCCCCATTGGCAGTGTCTTTCTACTAAAGTTACTTGCCAAGGAAGATTAAGATTATTTACTGTATTCCACATGATATGCTGTAGGAAGGCAAGATACTTCTCTTCAGTCTGCTTTTAAGGTATCTAAAAATCTACAGAAACAAATGGAACTAAGCAGTTGTAAAGCTAATAATGACGTACTTGGGGTGCATTTGTGTTTAAGTCATCTCCAAAGCAATGTCTGCATCAGAGGTTGTATCTTTAGAGGTATAGGGGTGCCCTTATAAAAATCTCGCATTTTGTATGTGGTTGGTCTGCCTATATATGTAATCCACATGTCCTGTAGCGTGTGGCTTGCCTACAAAAGAGGGGAGATGACTGCAGCATTTCCAACCTCCTGCATCATCTGTTTGGCAGTACCTAGGGTCAGAGCTTTGCCCTTGTATGAAGATGCTCCATCTGGTTCATAGGTCTTCCAGAGGATCCCTAATGAGTTTTAGGTTCCCATACTGTGTTTGTTGGTACCCTGATACTTACCCCTACAGAGCAACTTATGTGCCCCCAAGACTGGCCTGAAGATGTGAAAACACCTTTGGAAATAGATCTTTCTTTTTGTTTTCGTTGGTTTATTTATTTACTAAGTAGTATAGCATAGGGATTTAATAGCCTGAAGCGTGATGTTTTGTAGGCTGTCTTGTGAGTGAGTGGTAGGAGGTAAATGATGGCTTGTATCAGGAGTTGTATCTTTTGGGCATGATTTTACATTACATTTGATGAAGAAAACCTAATCTCTAGTGTTGCTAACATGGGAAAATAGCTCTTAGTGCTACATATGCCAACCTTCGTGTGGTCGGTGCTGGTTGAGAGACTCCCCTCTCTGCTGTGCTGGAAACCCATGATAAATATTCCTAGGTACTACAGGATGGTTAAAGTGTCTTAAAATGTTTTTAATATGTTAGTGTTAAATTTGTACAATCATCTGAACTCCCTCCTGCCCTTTTCCATCCAGACACTGAATCCCCAATGATTAAACAAGGGAGTTGGTTAAACCCTGTCTAGATGCTGGTTAGTGATCTCATATTTTGACTATTTCTCCTGATGAATGGTACTCATCCATCACATTTTTTTTTCGCTGAAAAGCAGCAGGATGGGAAAAAAACACTGATTTGGCCATTTAAGTACTTCTTTTCCAGACTGTCTGCAATTACAAAGGCTTTTTGAAAAATCTGAATCAAGATTGTTTCAATTATGATTAACATTTCATACCATACCACATTTTAACCTGAATGTCCTTCGGATTGAATTTGATGTGCCACAGCAATTGTAATAACTTTGATGTGCATATCAGACAAAGAAAAATAGAAATAAATACTTCATGGGTCCTGTCTGTGAAAGAGCCACTCCTGTGAAAAGCATGAGATCATTATGCATTTTTTTTCTTCCATAAAACTTTGTTTTGGTTTGTGGAATTTTAGTTTAATATGTTCTTCAGCCTTGTGACATTTATAAAGAATATTTAAACCAAAGTCCTGCAATGTAGCTGCGATGAGTGATTCTCCTGGGAATGATGAAGACGTGGTTCAGCCGCACTGCCAGGCCAGGTGATGAGCTGTGGATGCCTTCTTAAATAAAGTCTGTGTGCAGTTTTGAGGACTTGGTGGTTGTGGTCTTCTCCTCCTTCATGCTCCAGAGAGGAAAGTTCTAAGTGCTTTTGTTCTTTCAACTCCTGCTTGGGAGCAGAGATGGAGAAGGTCTGTGAAGTGCAGGTGGTGTAATCTTCACCTAGTTTCTTACTTGGTTGTTGTTGCCACTTTGGCATAAAAAGCAGTGACGGAAGCCTTGGCTTCTGACCGCATCCTGCCTTTTCCTCCTTGGCACCCAAATAAAGGGGAACATTTGACAAAAAGACATCTGATGAGAATCTCCGTCTTGTGACTGCTGCTCAGATAAGGTGCAGGCAGTGAAAACATTTTGCCCACAAAAGAAAGTCATAAATTATGTGGTCCTTTGGTTCCGGTTTGCAGAACAGGATTTCAGACCCTGTGTTAGCTTCTCCGGAGAAACAGATGAGAGTGGTGCCAAACCTGTGAGGGCTTCCAGGAGATAGACACTGGAAGCAGTCAGCTTGTCACTGTTGCAGGGGAGCCTACTTGTCTCCTGTAGAAACTTTAAAGGGAAGGAAGAACAGGTCACAAAGGTAGTTCCTTTATCCAAGTACGTTTGCACGTTTTACAGCAGGCCCCGTAATAGCCTGCAGGTACTTGATGAAATTTTTTTACCTGCTAAGAGTTAGGGTGGGAGTGTATCATCTTCAAAATGCTGAAGAAAACAAATCAGAGAAGCCCATGTTCAAGTCAAATGATCATGACTTTTTTTTCTTTCTGCATAGATCGTCGGGGCTGTGCTGTGACACTGGCAAGACTTGGCACACTAGTACACGATCCCTTTCGATGCAATTTGAAATATAACAAAGAGTTTCGCTTGAAATGACATTATTATGCTTATAGGCGTTACATCCTCCAAGATGCTGTTTGGTAACTCTTTTTTCTGTCTGTGGAGTGCATCAGCTGGGATGTGTAATGACTGCTTGCATTAAAGTATTTCTGGACAAGTGGTCCAGCAGATTTCATTTTTAACATGTTACTGAATGTTTTGTTTACTGTCATTGTATTTAAATACTTTTATTTCTCCGCAAGTGCTTGGAGTTCCTGCGATCATTAGCCTTTGGTTGGGTGTGTTGATGAGGCATGCATGAGTGTTTTGTTACCAACAGTGTGCCATCATCATTGCCTGGATTTAATCTTGCCCACCACTTTCCAAATAATATCCTCCTTTTCTGTGGTTTGTAAGTCTCTCAAAATGCAATTATCTGGGCTGAAACATATGAGTGACTGACTTGGAGTGTTTATTTAAAGTTTCAGTGAAACACTTTAAGCGTTTTTGAGAAGCAGCTGAGATGTAAATACCTTGTTTTTCCTTCTTAAGTGTTTCTTTAAACTGGTTCAATAATAAACTTGATTTCCCATTGTTTACGGCCGAACCTTGAGATCTAGCAGCAGAAGGGTTGCTCTGATACCGCTAATTTGCCTTCTGTTATTTTTATGAAATTTCACCCAAATTTGGTCATTTCGCAAGTGAAAACTCGCCATCTATGGACGCCTAGCAGAGGCCACGTGCCGGCCGGCGTGCAGATCAGACAGGCTCGGTGCGCCCTGAGCTGGCTTCAGACCAAGGACTGAGCAACAGCTCTCTCTGCCTTTGCTCTGTCTGGTGTCAGGTCTTGTGCCGGGAGTGGGGAAGAGGCGATGCCAAAGGCGAGGAGAGGCAGAGGAAGAGAAGAGCTGGGACAAGGTGGGATTTTGCCCAGGTGAACCGGGTGGGAGCCAAGAGTTGAGGGAGACGTGTCGGAGATGCGCTGTCCAGGTAATGTTAGTGTGCGCTCTCTCCCAGCCTTGTATTTGACTCTGCCTTGGTGCGTGCACGTCCCGGACAGTTTTCTGGAGAGGGGATGGCATGCGGAGGGGGTCGGGGCTCCATCCGGAGGGTGCTGGTGCAGCAAGTGAAGCAGGAGGTGGCCTCCTGGTCAGGCATTCACTGCTCCTCTGGAGACCAGCCAGTGGGTCCCCAAAACCGGCATCTTCACCGCTAGCCCGCTAGCCCTTAGGCGGTTGGACTCCCAAAACCCAAGAGGAGTAGGAGTCTAGCGGAGCACCTGCATGTGCCACGTGGATGCAACGGCAGAGTGGAAGGAGGGCAGGGATTGCAGCCAAAAAAATGCAGGCACTTCTCAGTTCTTGAACCACATTTGGTCTCAGCTTACTCTGTGTAGAGTGGGAGTAATGCTGTCTAGTCTCAAAAGAAGACCAAAAAATCCATTAATAATTTTAATGGAGCCATTCCTAATGTGATCCTATAGAGCCAGTGCTATGGATAGGCCCCAGAGGAAGTGAGTATCTTACATTCAGGCCAGGAGATAGATGAACGTGCGTTAGAGTACTACTACCCGCTGACTGTCAGCATTAAAAGAAGTACCATTTGACTGCCTGTTTGCTGTCTGGGAAAGAAGGCGGTGTAAAATAGCAGATGCAGTCATGGAATTGAAGTTGGTATCACCGCGTCTACTCGTGACCCTGATGAACGCAGCCCGCACGGACATTGGAATACACCGACAGCGTCACTGCAGAATGATAAATGGTAGGGAGTCCGGTGTGTGCACTCCCCTGAAAGTCATGGATATGTGCCTTGGAAAACCCAGAGGCAGTATTTTAATTTGAGATTAACCTAGAATTTTATTTAGTCGGTGCTGAATCTGTCTTAAGGAAGAGAATAATTATCTGCTCTCCAATATAGTATTGAGAAGGTATAAGCACTTTCAAGACCACAATCACATATTCTAGTACTTAGACGAATATAGCATTCAAGGAAGGTTATAAGACATCCTAACGTGTCTTATCTTTTCTCATAACCGTGATTTAGCTGCCTAATTCTGTAAGCTACCATTTGAGATAAATGTAACTGCATTATACTTCTTGCTATTTTTGCAAGATCTTCTGGAAGCTTCCTAATACTGGGTGGAGGGGGACAGATAGTCCTTCAGTAAAAAGAAAAGGTTTTTTTGAGGTTACTGGGATGCCAGGGCTTCATTCTTTCCTCTTGTTTGAATTTCTGGACCTCTTGCCACCCTTATCTGCGCCCCCCCCCCCTTTTTTTTTTTTTTAAGCTGATGTAGTTTGTTGATTCTCTGGGTATTTCTCACTGATAACTCATGTCCTGCTGCTCGGGGCAAGGATCTCACTGCTCCTCCTGCTAGTAGTGCTGGTTTCTCCATTCCCTGAAGAGGGGAATCTGAGGTGTGTCAGACTGCAAGAAAAGACAGAAACTGAAACATACCACTGATGTTAAAAAAAAAACCCAATTCCCAGAAAAGGAGGAGTATAGAAAAGGCTAGGAAAGGTGCCTGCTTACCTTTTGCTTTCCAGGTCAGGCACACTTGGTCGCTCTCTGTAGGTGATCCCATGGTGATACAGTGTCTTTTCATCTCAATAATTTGTTTGCTGCTTCTCATGTGGTTATAGATAATACGACAGATTTTAGGTGTGATTCTTCTTTGGAAATGAAATATATTTTCATTTTTAGGAGTTTTTTCTTTAATTTGTGCTTTTTAGTGCAGTTCCAAACATAGAATTTCTAAAACACCGAGAAGTTTCTGTGTGTTTTCAGCAACTTTCCAGTGAGTTGAGAGCTACTGTCAGACTCCAGCCCTCGCTGGCTCATCCTGGGAGCGAAGCCGATGATTTATTAATAACGCAGCTGTGGTTCCAGCGCTGCCACTGAGGGCGGGTGAACACTCCTCCTCTGCAGAGGGACAAGACAGTGTACTTTTCACCTCCGCAATTACGTAAGGTGTCCTCAGCAATTTGTGCATGTAACTTGGCCCTTGCTTTTTCCTTTTTTTGGTGAAGTGTTTGGCCAAGAAAGTGCGAAATCCCCAACAGGGAAGAGGCCCAGCAGGCCCCAGCTGGACTGGGAGCCCCGGCGCGTTGTTCGGTGCACACACGGGTGCAGGATGGCCTGGCCGGGGTGAAAGCGTCCCCGCAAGGTGAGGCAGAGGGTCTTGCTGACGGCAGATATCAGGTCACCCCCGTAGCAGTTCATGGCTGCTGGGCATCCAGCTCCAGAGCTCTGGGGGCTGTGACACACTGGTGGCCAAGTTGGTCACCTGCTACCAGTCCATGAGGTCCTCCTTTCTCTGTAGCACACCAGTGGGGTACATAAGGGACTTGCTACATTGTGCTGATGACCTTTTCCATGTGGTGGGACTCTTTCAAATGATGGGCCTTTTCCAAATCTCTTTTGATTTCACTGCAACTCTCAAACGAAGCTTCTTCTCAAGGCCCCTGTCCTGGTTTCGGCTGAGGTAGAGTTAATTTTCTTTCTAGTAGCTGCTCTAGTGTTATGGTTTGGATTTAGTATAAGAATAATGTTGATAACACACCGATGTTTTCCGTTGTTGCTAAGCAGTGTTTAGACTAAGCCAAGGATTTTTCCACTTCTGATGCCCAGCCAGCGAGAAGGCTGGAGGGGCACAAGACGTTGGCACAGGACACAGCCGGGGCAGATGACCCCAACTGGCTAGCGGGGTATTTCATACCATTACGAAGTCATGCCCAGTACAGAAACTGGGGGGTGTTGGCCTGGGGGTAGATTACTTCTTGGGGAGTAACTGGGTATTGGTCAGCAAGTGGTGAGCAATGGCACTGTGCATCACTTGCTTTGTATATTCCAATTCCATTATTATTATTATTATTATTATTATTATTGTTGTTGTTGTCATTTTATTATCATTATTGTTTTCTTCCTTTCTGTCCTATTAAACTGTTCTTATCTTATCCTACAAGTTTTACTTTTTTTCCTGATTCTCCTTCCCATCCCACTGGGTGGAGGGGAAGTCAGCAAGCAGCTGCGTGGTGCTTGGTTGCTGGCTGAGGTTAAACCATGACAGCTCCCTTGGGCAGCTGACTCGCTGTAGGAGGCTAACGTTGTCTGTTTTACAGTGCTGTCCTCCCATTTCCTTCTGATCCACTCAGCCAGGCTCCTCCCTGCCAAGGCATATCTCCTGCTCCTTTTTGATGCCCTGTAATTGGTTTTATGGCTTTTTCTAAGGCATGTTAAGATTCACGATGCATTGTTGAGGGAACCATTGTTAGCGTACCATTCCATTGCCTGGTCCTTGCTGGGCTGCTCACCGTTAGGGCTCATGGGCATCCCAGCAGCAAAGACCTGTCCTCACTACTCACTCTTTCTTTTCTAACCTGGTTACGGTGGAGGATGTGTGGTATGGACATTGGAGGGTGTAGTCCATGTGCTGAGTCATGGTGGCTTTCCTTCACAGGCCACCAAGAGAGAAATAAGGTGTCTCAGGGCTTGACTGTCAGTTCTGCAGTTATCCTCGGTTACCTTTTCACTGCAAAGTGATGTTTCCAAGCCAAGGGAGTTTAATCTCAGTCCTGTTCGTATGAGCAAGCTTGCATTAAAGTCAGCATACATCTGCTTGAAGGCTTTTATGGGAACTGTAAAGGAGGTGAGGAAAGACGTACATCAGGAAGTGACGCCATGCCCATCCTCATGCTTGGTCTTCTGCTGTTGTTCTGCTACACCACTGTTGCCTTTTCTCTTGCCAGCTGACCCGGAGTCAAACAACTTACTGTCCTTTACTGACATTACTTCTGGAATGGCTATTTTTGTCTGCTCTCGAGATACCGAGAAAAGTTGAAGAAAATTGCCTCTTTCCAAGCTCTTATCTTCTTTTACGGTTCAGTCAAGTTAAACTTAATGGTGGAGCATGTTGTTTACCAGCAAAAAATCTGTGTCACCTTGAGTTACCGTGTGGTCCAACCTGCAATTTACACAGCTCTTTTCTGTCTTCCACGAAAACACTCGATCCTTGTGATGAGTCGGTGCATTAAAGCTGCCCAGCCATCAAGTAAGTGTGTGTAACGCTGTATCGTGAGACTCCGTAAAGGTTTTAGACATTCTTTCTGTAATGCAGGAATCTGCAAATATGTTGACTTCTCTGAATGGGCAGAGTTGGGGGATTTAAATCCCCACTTTGCTACCACAACCCGTCTTGAGTCGCAAGGCAGGCTGCATCTAGTCCTTCCGCAGGAGGAGTTCCGTGTTCGTTAGAGCCCCGCACAAGCACAAGGCAACTTCACGTCCTGTGGAGGGTCTCACCACTCATATAAAGGAAATCAGACATCTGAGGAATTTTAACTAAACAAGGTCACGCTTCCCTCTGCTTGCCTTATGTTCATTCCATAGGGGTCTTCCCCTACACTGTGCGTTGACTGCCTCTTGTTCCATGGAAGTTCCCTCTGTGCATTAGAGTCAAGGCTTCTTTCAAGGGTTCTCCACGGTTGCTTGTGATGTACTGATTGACACTGGTAGCCAAACATAAAGCTAAGATAAAAATAACTGGTTTAGATTTTGAGTGCCAGTGAGGGGAAGAAATAAGCTTTATTTCCCTATTATTCTCAAATTATTTTCAAGGCAGTAAACACAGAAATAAAATAAATTTATATTGGTTTAAACTGTTGATTCTTTGTCTGAATTTTCTTTGTCTTATTTCTTAGAGTAATATCGAGGATGTTTGTCAAACGACTTACAATTTCATAAGCGTCTTTTTTTTTTGGCATCTGCAATATCTGCATGGGTTCTTCCTCTTCTGAGCAATTTAATATCGAGTACACTTCCCTTGATATTGCAAGGCAAATTATTAAACCATTCTCTATAGCCATCCTTCTCAACATTTGTTTGAAAGAGCATCTTGAGAGATTCAGAGCTCTGTGTGCATTGCAAATGTGCTCTTCAGTAGAACATTTTGTCTTTTTCCATTTAAATAAATATCTCCTATTAAGTCTTTAGTGTTAAGACTCTTACATCATTTAGACATTCCATCTTTTGGTAAGACTTCCATTTTTCTTCAGTATTTTTCTGCTTTTTCTGTTGGTTACAGGCAGTTCTTGTTCTCTAACTTTATGAATAAAATGATCATTTTTATTTTATCAGTTTTTAGTTTCTTACAAATACTTGAAGTCATTAGAAGAGCAGCTGATGGTTTTCTTAGCTTGTTGGAAACTGAATCAAGCTGAAGTCACCTGAGAATTTTTTGCCTTTTCCACTTTAAGAAAGTGAATTTGCCTTCCACTTTTTCTTGAAACGGAAGTGTGTAGGTGCGTATAAATATGTATGCACATTCGCTAACTACAGTGGGCGGACTTGCAAGGTGGCTTTGGAAATACAAAATTAATTTCTCAGCGAAGTTTCTAAGTTGTTTTTGTTGGGTGTTTTTTGTTTGGTTTTGGGGTTCTTTTCCAGGAAAACAGATCCAACAGCAGAAATATTTCAAGTGTAATGCAAGAGTTACTTGTGGTTTTTTTGAAATACATTTTTTCCTTTAGGTCTTTGTGGCAGTGAGGTGTATGGGAACAAGTGAAGCTTGAGACATTTGAACTCTCCATCAAAAGCTTAATATTTCTGTTACAAGTACGGTTTGGTCCTTTTGAAATTTACTTTTCTTTTCCTCAAACAGTTCAAGTATGTCTCGTTTTCAAGATAAGGGGTCTTATTCTGTTCTCCATCTTCTTTCTGTAAAATTAGATGTGATTCTACTTAGGCTAAAGGACTCATGTTTTCATAAGCATGCATATTTGCAAGTCAACATACTCTGGATGTGAAATTATGCAAAAAAACCCCAACATTTGAAGCTTTTTTTTTATACCTTAAAGAAGAAATAAAATGCTAAGTTACATTTTTAAAAATCTGTGACTAGTCATTCTTAAGGCTTAACTAAATCCCCTAAGTCCTTGCACATATGCTTAACTCTACGGGCACGTGTAGTCCTACAGATTGTGTGAGATGGTACATATTCACAGCAAGTGCAAAGGGAATACTTTATTGGAGGTGCAGTATCTGGTTTTTTACTTTCTGAGAGAAGTTAAGAAGCAGATAGGCTGCATAGGAAAATTGAATTCCCACATTGTGATGCTAGATGGAAAATAGTTTTTAACTCGGTCCAGTCTGAACTCTAGTGGTTTTCCATGAGTGTTGAAAGTGCTGTTGGTGATTGAGCTCTCATGTACTAAAATATATAGGGAAATGCACAAATGCAAGTCCTGTAGAACAAGAGGAATCACCCCTCTCTGCATATGAATACACAGTCAGTGTTTTCTTTAGGGGTTTTTGTTCGGTTGGTTGGGTTTTTTTTTTCCTTTTTGGTATTTCTGCATTTGAAAATAAGGTTTGAACTGGATGTTTTGGGGTGGTAGAGTTAGTGTGGCTGTGTATGGACAGGAGCAGAAGCTTAAGTACCTCAAAATACCCTGCCCTCCTATTGACTGGGTCTATTTTTAGCCCCAGGGAGCTCGGGATTATTGGAACTGAGAAGTTCCTGATTTATGCATCAGTGAAATTGTTAAATTGATTGGGTGAGGCCGCACACGTTGCCAAGCAGAATTTTTTGAGGGGCTTAGGAGGAGGAATCCTAAAGCAGAAGAAGGAGTTTCTGCTCTTGTCAGAGGAGTATTTACGGCTTAGGTACCTCCACAGCTGCTGACACTGCTGTCTCTGTGGCTATTCTTGCTGTGTGCTGCCACCGCCCCAGACAGTGCCCTGTGCTAGCTCTTCCTCTGCCAAGGTTTGAACAGTATGTAATATCTTCAGGTATCTAGTATCAGTATGAAGCAGGTGATGTCTAGCTAACCAGAGTGCCCACAGTTGCAAGTGCATTAGTTTATTAAAATGTGATCTGATCTTTACAAGCATGTGCAAGTTTGCTGAAGCTGCATGATACAGAAAATTGCATTTTTTTTTTTCCCAGTAGGAGAGGTGGTTGTGGCATCAGGTGATTATTAATATTTTTTTTTTAAAAAAAATTTTTTTTGGTGTGTCTTTTCTGACTCCAACAAATGTTTGGATCTCAGAGCATCTATCTAGAAACCGGAAAATCTTTTTGCCCTTGTAGAGCTAGTTGCTCAGATGCCTTCTAAAACCATTCATGTCTTGGAATTCATATACTTTTCTTTTTTTTCCCATAAGACTGCATATTTAATCCAGAGAGATCATATAATTTCATCTGCATTTGTTAGTTTTAGCTTGTCTTCTTAAGGAAACACATTTTGCATAATTGCACTACCCATATTTTTGCCAGTATCATCCTCGCACCCTAGTAACTTTTGAACACCCCGGCCAATTTCAAGCTGCTAGAAGCAGACATCTCAAAGACATATCACAAAGTTCTTCCTGGTTATGCAAAAATCAGTGTCTGGGAGGAAAAGAGAGATCCGAATTACTACCCCGTTAAGGGGACGGCCAGAGCGTGGACTGAGCCGCTCCTTTAGCGTGGTCTGCCAGCCACGTGCACATTTTGGCTGGCCCTTCAGGACGCGCACGGCGTGAGCAAGTTATATTTATCGTGGGAGTTTTTTTCTGGGTCTGTAGTTAGGGGAGGTGGGAAGCACCCTGGGGAGCGAGGTTGGGAACGAGGGACAGACGTCTGCAAGGATGCAGGGCTCCCTGTTCCTGCTTCTCATCGGATAACCCGTCTTTTAAAGGTGACGGGGTGTCCCGTGTTAGGTGATGCTGTGAGGTGGGGGAGGCATGCTCTGTTACTTCCCACTGGTAGTATCAATAAATGGCCTCAGTTAACTTTGGATTTGTATGCTCAGCTTCAAGCTGGACTTTACCCATTTCAGCTATTTAAGGAAAATACAAATAATTTGATCGGTTTGATGGTGGATAACACTGCTGCTTTGATAGGATGGCAGGTAACCATGGCTGCTGCCTTCCCAAATGTCCTGGTTTCGGCTGGGGTAGAGTTAATTTTCTTTCTAGTAGCTGCTCTAGTGTTATGGTTTGGATTTAGTATAAGAATCATGTTGATGACACACCGATGTTTTCTATTGTTGCTAAGCAGTGTTTAGACTAAGCCAAGGATTTTTCCACTTCTGATGCCCAGCCAGCGAGAAGGCTGGAGGGGCACAAGACGTTGGCACAGGACACAGCCGGGGCAGCTGACCCCAACTGGCCAAAGGGATATTCCAGACCGTGGGACGTCATGCCCAGTATATAAACTGGGGGGGTGTTGGCCTGGGGGTGGATTACTTCTTGGGGACTAACTGGGTATCGGTCAGCAAGTGGTGAGCAATGGCATTGTGTGTCACTTGTTTTGTATATTCCAATTCTTTTAATATTATTATTGTCTTTTCCTTATTGTTGCTGTTATTATCATTTTCTTCCTTTCTGTCCTATTAAACTGTTTGTATCTCAACCCATGAGTTTTACTTTTTTTTTTTTTTCCTGATTCTCTCCCCCATCCCGCTGGGTGGAGGGAAAGTGAGCAAGCAGCTGCGTGGTGCTTGGTCGCTGGCTGGGATTAAACCACGACACCAAAGTATGAGGAAAAGCATAGAGGGAGTCTTAATTTAGCTGGTATGGTGTAAAAAACCCTCACGTGTATCCCTCAGGGTTTAAACCCGCGGCAGGCACACTAACAGGAGAAAACATGACAGTGTTGCAGGGTGATGCTCCTCCTGTAATGGCAGCCTTCAAGGACGAGGAGGTCGTCCAAAGGTGCAGCCCAGCTCCTCACAGCTGTGCATGGTGGGAGGACACGAGGCAGCTTGGCGTAAGCCCAAACTAGACAGGTTCAGTCTGAACATAAGGAAAAGCATCTTCAGCATGAGGACAGCCAAGCAGTAGATCAGATTGCTTGCAGAGGTTGCGCAGGCTCCACCCGTGGAGCTTTCCAAGACCCAGCTGGAGCAACCTGGGCTGATCCCAGGGCTGACCCTGCTCCGAGCAGATCGGACTTGGAATCTCTCGAGGTCCCTTCCAACCTGAATTAGCCTCTCCTTTTGCCAAAAAAAAACCCCACCGCATTGCAGTGCAGAAAAATGTCTTACAACAGTTTTGGATTGACTGTATAGATTGGAGCAGTTACATTTACTAGTGGGACTTCTATCATAAGCATGCGAAGAATATGTATTGACCCCTGTCTTAAAAGCAGAATTAGGTACCTTAGCAAAATGGTTGAGGATGCATTAGTTGATTCTCAGCTTAAGAGACTAACGAGCCCTTGTCCCCCCCCCATTATTTTTTTTTAATTCAAACATCTTACTTGTATGAAAGATAAAGGTAATTTTAGGAAGTAAAAAATAACTCATTATTATGCATAAGCAATTCCCAGCCTGGGCGTGGATGAATTGTTATTACTGTTGTTACTATTAGAGCAATACTAAAACACTGAAGAAAGCTGTGGGTTTGTAAAATATTCAAGACGGAGATGTGGCCGTACAACTTGTAGACGGGAAATGGGTTCTTAGTAGTTTAATATGCAAAGTTACGGGATGTTACTTCTGCACTCACCTCGTTTTGCTTATTTTAAAATTATAATTCTGAGCACATACCTAGCTTTTGATGTGCTCCAGTCTGTGGGCTGTCTTGTGCCATTGATTTTAGGTAAACTACCTGTTGTTCTTAATAAGGGAATCTATTAATGTAAAATAAATAAAAAAAAAAAGTCATTGGTGTGACATGGCTAGTTAAGGGATGTGGTTTTGATATTAAGCCGGTCAGGTGGCAGCTCCCAAGACCATTGCCCCAGCAGAAGCGGAGCCTCTCCTTGGGCTGGAATCCTTTGAGTTCCCGGCTCCTTGGTGCACCCCTTCCCTCTCCCATTTCTGTACCGGAATGAAGCCTGTGGCACACCCCTGCCACGAGCCACAGCGTGTTCCCAGTCTGGATAATTGGCAGTAGAAAAGTAAGTTTTCCGCTGAAACTTTTCATTACCTGCCTGAAATGTGGCCGTATGCGTTAGGCTTGGCTCGGTGTAGAGGACAAAGGCAGAGAAATGAAAGGTCGGAGGTAGGTACCATCCTTGCAGGGTGAGGGAAGTAACAGTGCTGGGAATTCAATCTGATGTCTGTTTGTTGTTCATATCTCTTGCAGATAAGGAAACAGCTTATTGAAAGTGATTTTTGCAGGTGAACCCACATGGGAAGTGCACAGCAGCTTCTGATGTGCTGGTTGATAACCTTTTGCTTCACGGGTGGCAGGAGTTTCTAGGGACCACGTTTCAAACCAATCTGTTTGCGCCCTCAGTTTCAGGACTCTGACTCATATGCGGGAGGAGGTTAAAAGTTGCGTGAAGCAATTATTTTCCCCGCTGCCTGCCTCATCCTGCTGACAGAGTTTGTGCTGCCGTGCACCGGCGGGGACTGAATGTCTGTGGAGCAGCTCCTGAACTACTGTGGTTTTAAGAGCTGTGGAGAACCAAACCTCGCTCCAGAGGCTTGATACTGGTGCATCCTAAAGTTAAAGCGCTCAGTTTTGTCTCTGTATTTGTTATGAGGTGGCTGGCTAGCACAGTAGGTTTTTTGCAAGAACCCAAAGTGGAGTCTTATTTTAGGTGTTGAGCCAACCAACATGTTGAAGAGCCCTGCGTGTTGTGTGCAGTTGCCCGTTCTGCTGTTGGGTTGATTTGTGCTGTCATCTCAGTTGGACTTCCTATTTGGTTTTTTAATAAAGAAAATAAAAACCAGGGTCCCGTTTGACTGAGATAACACTACAAGTTTGAATTTTTGTTCTTGCAATGATTGGTAGTTGGGAATCAGCCCTGTTCCTCTCTGCAACTAATCTTGTCAGGAGTTCACAGGGACATGGAGCGTTCGTTAAAAAAGGAATGAAAAGTTGCTTATAGGCATTTTTCTGCAACTGTTCTAAAGGTCCAAAAAGTGAAAGCTGGTCTCGGAATTTATTTAATTTTTGTAGCTAGGGCTGGATTAATCTGCTCACTATTTTCAGTGCTCATTCCACTGCGGTTTATTTTGGGTCATTTAATTTCAACAAGGCTTGATCTGTTTACAACCCTTTCTATAGCAGCATGATGGGGCCACACAGCTCTTTTATAGTACATTCATTGCTAACCAGGAGCTCCAAAAAACTAGTAAATGAGGCACAGACATGAATAAGTTTAGAGAGGACAGTACATTTTTGTGTGGTTGGATTATTTTG
Source organism: Elanus axillaris (assembly GCA_026212715.1). Taxonomy (NCBI): domain Eukaryota; kingdom Metazoa; phylum Chordata; class Aves; order Accipitriformes; family Accipitridae; genus Elanus; species Elanus axillaris. The sequence continues at coordinate 5,589,081 of JANZLQ010000008.1, read as the reverse complement.
GAAAGTTTTCTGAAATAACCAATCTTTTGTGCACTGTGGGTTGCTTTGCAGAGCTTGAAGTGATGGTATATAGTAGCCGTGTGCTTTCAGAGGCGAGTGTGGAGGGCTGGCTGAAGGCACTCTTCAGGCTTAAGGTACTTCAAAAGTCACCGTGGTTGAGAGTTGTTCTCAGGCCTTATTTGAGGAGCACTTTTGTTTCTACAGGTAGATGTCTCCATCAGGTAGTTTGATTTGATTTTGCTGTTTCAATTTTCAGATTTGCTCTATGAACCGTTCATATACAAAATGGATTAAGGTTAAACAGATCTCGGTTAAAAAAGTCTTAAATCAGTTGGCCTCATCAGCTAACACACAAGTGTACGCTCATTGCTGGTGCCGAGCATGCTCCAATTTAACATTATGAAGGCGACGGCCTTGTTCTCCCCGAATGGAAGAGACGGCCTTCTTCAGTGTCCATCAGATTGTGACTATTTCTGGTTCTGCTCATGCCAGCTGACGAAGTAACATTCCTTTTGTGTACTTCATTAAACAAGGCAGCATTAGTGACTCGCACAACAGAAGTCAGAAGGAAGGTATGATGTCCTGAAAATGGCTGCATTTATACTAGCAGGTCAAAACAGCACCAAGAAGTGTTCCTGAGCCCCAAGACCATTTTTTTTTTTTTGCTTAAATATTTAGCTTTCTTGAACTCTTCTGGCCTCTGCCATTTAGCGTACTCGCAAGCAGTGGCCAGGCGCAGTTCAGGAAAGGGCTGTTCCCAATAGTTTAATAGTGTGGAAATAGCTGTTTGCATTCCCGTCAACCTCGGTGCAGGAGAACCTTCCTGAACGTGTTTAACTCACTCCTGCGTAGGCAGTTACTACATCCTTATAGCAGATTGAAGGCAGAATCAGCAGTGTTCCGCTGTCTGAGTAAAAGGTATAGCGTTAACGCTGTTGTTCTGGGACATTGGAAGCGTATCGAAGGTTTTGTAGCTCTGTGTGTGTGTGTTTGCTTGCACAGAGTCAATGTACGTGTGTACCGTGTGATGTTCTTGCATAGGGATCTTAATATTTTCTTGGCTATAGGGTATTCCTGCTTGGCTACAAATTGTAAAGCCCTTATGCCAGTGACTGGAAAGCTTAAAAAGCACTTTTAAAAAACATCTCAATTCAGAAACTTAGCTTTTACAAGTTGAGTGTGTCAAATGCAGTTTGCCTAATGCTCTAGGTCCTCTGGTCACAGCTCTTAAAGTTTTGAGGCTACTTGTGAGCCGTGTCACTGAAGAGCTTCTGATCTCAGCAGGTCCTGCCCTGCAGCTGCACAACCTGCTGGTGCACCCCACAATTCCCCTTTCTGGGCGAAAATGCATCAGCGCGTCTTACGCCGCTCTGCCTCCGTTTTGGTCAGCATGCGGTGCTTGTTGAGGGGTCCTCCACGTCCGTCTCCTCCAGCACAAGCCACCTCAGAGGTGACTGCCCACCCATGTTTTTATTGTCTCTTATTGTCTCATAACTGTCTAAAAATTCTTGCTTTCAGGTTGATCAGGAGCTCTCCTTTTGCTGTGTACCTTCAGATTTAGCTCCACACACTGCTTCTAAATTTAGGCTGCAAAAGTACCAGCTTGACTTCTGTTCTTTTATACTTGAATGGAAATAGTTCAAAGTTGTGCTGATGTAATAAAAACAGGAGGCCAGAAAGCAGTGAACTGGAATAAGGGTGAATGTATGAGAGAACGCAAGCAGAGAGTGGCCACTTTAGATCCTTACTGCCATGACCATACAATTGTTTTTTAATATAATGTACTTAAAAGCTGCATTTCTCTTAAAGAAGGTTTAGATTTGTTATTCATAAAGTAATGTCATTTATAAAGAACACTCGTGTTATGGTAGCACCAGATACTCTACCCGAGATAGCATGAGAGGCAGTTCAGGCAGTCTGGCTAATACTCAGAGTATTAATTGTATAGCAGTGATCTGTACTTAACAGTGAAAATGCTGTTTCAAAGTCTTTTTTTTTTCGTGGCTAATAGCCTTAACGATCAGTCAGAGGTAGTGGGCTGAGGCAGAGCTCAAGGCCATGAGCTCCTCCCAGCCTGCTACATAGTTCTCAGGAACCACCCTGTATTTCATTAGTTCTTGCTTAGTTTATCATGTAACATTTTGCTTGAAGGCATTAAACTATCATCAAAAGCAGCAGACCAATTAGTGTGACTTCTTTTCCAGGGTCGTTGTACAAGGGAGAACTGCAAGTACCTTCATCCACCAACACATTTAAAAACTCAACTGGAAATCAATGGCAGGAACAACTTAATCCAACAAAAAACTGCAGCAGCAATGCTCGCCCAGCAAATGCAGTTCATGTTTCCAGGGACACCGCTACAGCCAGTGGTAAGTGTATTTCTCTGATGGTGTTAATGGTAAGTAAAGTTGAAGACCGTATTGACCTGCAAAAGTTCTCTAAACTAATATCAGTAAAAATAGTTGCTGTTTGTTGACCTAACGAATTGCCGGGATGCTAGAGATATGTTCATTTATGTTTGCATTTGAAGATATAATGGAGTGTTGCTGTAGATTTGATATTTTTTTTATAAATTTCCCCCCCTCTTTTTTTTCTTTTTCTTTTTAACCTTCATTCAGTTCATGTCAGGTTTAGTCTAGATTTGAAGGTTTTTACCTATAATCCTCCTGGATGTGAAAATTTGTGTAATAATTTGCTAGTAAGCTATTTGAGTAGGAATGCAACGTTTCTCAGGAGTTTATGGGTTTGAATGGCTTTAAACAGTATTTAATCCCAGTACAAGGAACAAAGGTTAATGTCATTCTGGGTAGCATTTTCTTACTCTCTCGAAATCTGAAGTGTCCTAGAATAAGACAGAGAATTGCTGGTGCGTGCACTGTACAAACTCAGCATTTTATCTTAAGGTGATGCGCATGGTGCCTGGGTCACTTCAAATCCAGAAGGTGACATAAAACTAGAGCCTTGCACACATGAGCAGCTTCTTCGCATATGCATTAAAATGATCAGTTTGCTCTGGGCTGCCTTTGCAGTTGAGCTCCTCGTTGTACCAGACTTCCAAAGCATGGCTAGGCGAGTAATCTGAATTAAACTTTACGCACATGGCTGCTAACGATGTTCTCTCATTCTGAATGCCCACTGTAAGGCATCCCACTGGAGTGGGATTTCTTTCTCCAACTTGAGGCATCTGGAGTGTTGGCATCAACTTTTGCGTTGGGCTCCCAAGGGCCATTTATAGTTTATCAAAAGTCCTAGGCACTTCTGGTTACTATTCACTTGGCTTGTTTCGGGAGTCTGCATTCAGATTAGATCATTTGGTTTTTAAGTGCCTTTGCCCTTCCACGGGCTATCTTAGGAGCCCAGTCTAAGCATCTCAGAGGAAGACATCTGTATTTGGTCACAGGAAGCTCACCCCAGATGCCTTTTTCGAATGTGTTTTTACACTTGAAATACCTGCTGTAAGGTGGGAGGCATGAGCAAAAATCGGGTGTCAGGAGTCCCTGAATTTCTGGTACATGTTCATCAAAATGTGTCTTGGTATATCGGCATAATGTGTTTTGATATTTCCTGTTTTTTTACTGCTTGAGTGTTCACCAAAAAAAGTTTTGATGAAGTAATAGATTCTACCTCTTAGTATTATGAGAAAAATTAAAGTGGCAAAATTATACTTTCTTCTACTCACGCATTTCATCATTTGAACTTTACAATTTCATGACGTAATGCCTTCTGTGCTGATTGCTCTGATAAAAGTGCCGGGTTTTATTTCTCTGTCTCACATAAATTGCCAGATTAAGATGACTCAGCCTTGACCAAATGGATAAAAAGTGAAAGAAAATTCCACAGAAGTCATTTGACATGTGGATTTATTCTTAAAATTATATCTGATACAAAGCTGTTATTTATATTTTACATAACACATATTGTCCTCAACAGAATTGAACCGTTGTTTCGTATAAATGTTCATTACTATGCTCTAAAGAATTTAGCTTGCACTTGACATAGAAACTGGGCTGTTTGATATCAGGCAGTTTTGATCTCTGATAAAAACAGAGCATTGTGCACTTTTGACTCTCTAGGGCAGGTAGATGCCATTTCCGTACAGTTGGGTATCCTGACTAATCTGCTGCTCAAAGCATCTTCTTGGTACTAACTCACATTCATTTATAATTTAGTAACTGGTTCCAAAGGCAAAAAAAAACCAAAAACAAAACAAAACAGAAATCAACCTTCTAGCTCCTATGCTTTCTCTTGTGTATTTTCTACATACTGTGTGTGTGGCTGGCTTCCCTTCTCCAACACAGACCATGGCGGTCACCTTGGTGAGAAAGACACTCCTCCTTCATTAAGTGTTTTTAAGTCTTTCCTTAGTGTTCTACTGTTCTGTGGTTCATTTCCAGCTGCCGGCTTATTTGGGAACTTAATTTCTGACAAAGCTAATCTGAGATGCGTCCTGTTTTTCTACATAGTTTTTCCTCGTTTGTAATTATAGTTTCACTCTCCGGGGTAAACGTCCGCTCTGCAGAACTAAACCACTTTCCAGATCTGACCGTGGTCTGACCACGGTGATGTTCTGCCTCCATCCCCCATGGAGCTGGTGGTAACAAACCCACCATTCTGCCTTGGAAAGGCTGCGTTTTAGTATCACACAAGTGCTCGTTCTTCTGGTCGTGACTTCACTGACCCGCCGTAGGAAGGCATGAAACAGATTTTTAGACGTATCATTCCTTCCAATCAAATTTTTTCGTAAGATGAACTCTTAGCTAAGCCTGAATAATCCCTTTCTAAATATTGTGTCCAGCTGAGATTATAATATTTATTCTGCTTGCCACCGGTGACAGCTGAGCACACAAACATTCGCAAAGGTGAGGTTTTTCTATGTGTGAGCCATAGCAACATATAATTGCAGGAGGTGGCAAAATACAGCATGCAAACAGATGGAAGTTACATGCCAAAGAGCTCATTATATATACCCTTATTAGAAATATGGCTTTAATATAGTTAATCACGCTTCACCTATGAAATCTGGTGCTTTGAAAAGTAGCCTGTTTTCCCAAGGAAAGCAGGTATTGAGAAAAAGCAATAAAGTCTATGTTATTTCTACTTTTAGATGTGTAAATAAGCCTGCAATGTAAGCTGGACCTCCATAGAGATTCAGGTTCAAAGTAAGACTTCCTTTGCATCGGCAGCCTCTTTTCCAATAACAGAGCTACAAAGGCGGTTCTTCGAATGCGTTACATGATTAAAAGAAGAGAGTATGTCGTGTGTTTTGCCAGCTGTTTGAAATTTTTTCATTAAGAAAATGAACCGGTGCCAGAAAGAACACGCAAAAGACAACTAGAAGGCTCTTGATTAAAGGGCTGGGTTTTTTCACCTTGGTCTGTGTTTTCCTTTTGCAGCCCACATTTCCAGTGGGTCCCACAATAGGAACGAACACGGCTATTAGCTTTGCTCCTTACCTAACGCCAGTAACACCAGGAGTTGGCTTAGTCCCGACGGAGATCCTGCCCACGCCGCCTGTCATTGTTCCTGGAAGTCCACCGGTTTCAGTCCCCGGTTCAACTGCTACCCAGAAGCTCCTCAGGACTGATAAACTGGAGGTACTGTAGACACTGCCGCGACTAGAAATACAATCCTCTGTTAGGCTGTGTGAAAGATCCTGGAGGGAAAAACTCTCTTAGAAAGGATGCTTAAATTTAGTTGCTACCAATAAAGACCTTGTAACCAGGTAGGATTTCTACACTTGCAGCCAGCGGTAACTAAAGACTGTTATCTTTAAGGTAGTACATTCGCTCGAATTTGATACACAGACATCAACACGAATTTCCATCTTTTGTAAAGTTCATCTCCTCCAAAATACCTCAAGTATACATGCTTGTAAAGGTATGCCTTGATGAAATATCTAACAAGCACATTCTTATTGCAGTATTAATTCTGTCCTGGTTTTATGCACTGATATTAGGGGAATTTTATAGCCTTACGGATTGATATTAGGGGAATGATATAGCCCTTCAGCCTTGAGTTACAAACGGAGAAGTCAGATTTTACCAACCCTGCAGCAAGCTGAAGGGGCAAGCCCCCAGCTCTGTGCAGAGCCTCCCTGGTGCTGGTGGATCTCCCCCTGGCTGGGCTCAGTGGAATCTGTGATCCAAGTACACGAGAAGGCCAAATGGCTCTTGCAGAAGTGAATGTCCTTTCCCAAAAGCCTAAGCACTAGTATCTAGAGTATGTTTCTTCCTAGGAAAACCAGCACGCTCGTTCTGCCCATTTTTGAAAATTGTTTTTAAAGAGGCTCTCCACTTTGTAGACTCCATAAAAAAGGCAGTGCATCTGATGCATGTCCTCCCCAGGTCTCAGCAAGAACTCTTCCTTCCCTACCAGTGGAGCTGCAAGCATATCAAGTGTAGTCAGGAAGGGACTGAATATTTTGTGATTCCCAGCTAGTCTTGCAGGGGCAGTTACTTCAATAAGGATCCTTCCCAGGTGTTTCCTAGCCAGGAAAAAGGAAAGGCGTTTGGGAATGCTTCTGTTGCATGTCAAGTTCTTTTAGCCGCTCTACCGCAGAGCTACCTGAGGAGCCAAGCACGTAAGGGTAAAATAGACGCATTTCCCTCTCCCAGAAGAAGACAAAGCGTTTATTAAATTGAATTCGCTAAAAAACTTGAACTACCCGGGGAAGGGGGCAGGTCTGTCTTTCGGGGGCACGGGGCTCTCCCTGCCCTTCCGCCTTGTGCCGAGCTCTTCCCCTGCAACGTGTGTTGTTTTGCACGTAGGTGTGCAGGGAGTTCCAGCGGGGAAACTGTGCGCGTGGAGAGACTGATTGCCGCTTTGCGCATCCAGCAGACAGCACAATGATTGACACAAACGACAACACCGTAACCGTGTGTATGGATTACATAAAAGGTCGTTGCATGAGGGAGAAATGCAAGTATTTTCACCCTCCTGCACATTTGCAGGCCAAAATCAAAGCGGCGCAACACCAAGCCAACCAGGCTGCGGTGGCAGCCCAGGCAGCTGCGGCAGCTGCGACTGTGATGGTAAGTGCTGGCATATATGGCTGCCTTTTTTTGACAGAAGCTCTTTGATGCCTATTCTGCTTCAATTTAATGCTGTTTGCTTATACTTTCTTTTCTCTTTTGCCTCTTTTTTTTTTTTTTTTTTTGGTAAAAGATAAGAATTTATAAAACTATTACTATTGCTTGATGGGAGGAAGCACTTTTTTTTTCTTTATGCCCTTATTTTAATGCTGTATTTCTATCCAAGAAAGTGAAGCAAATGACACTCTATACCACTTCTGTTCTCTGCCTTGATTATATGTTAAATTTGCCCCTAGTATTTCCAGACAGAAACAAAAATGTTAAGCTCCAGTGTCCCCTGGAAAACAGGGGCACCCGTGCTGTTTTAGCTCTTTGATGACAGATACCCATGTGGAAATTTGGAAGAAAAGGAAGAAAAGCAAAGACCAAGCTGTTTCCTCAGAGACTGGTAGTAGAAAAGAAACCTGTGTTAAGATTCAACTCACTCCCCCTTCGATGTCAGACAGCTAGATATCTGAGCCTGGCCTCGCCACCTTGGTCTCACTTTATAGGTAGCGAAGAAAAACCAGCACAGTCATCTGATCTACCATTAGTGCCTGCCTGAGGATGAGAAAGAGCTGCCCTCTGTAGATACACATCTTTCCCCACTGACTAAGAAGTGTTGACTGTATCTTTTTGAACTTTGGTTGGATGAATCTCGCACCGAGAGACTTTTCTTGCTTCTCGCACTGTCATGGGCAAGTTACTTGAATCACGGGGTTTAAAAGGAGTAAACTAAAATGGGAATCATTGAGAAAAAAACATAGGATGTACAGTCAGAAGAAAAGAGATTGAGGGCTTTCTATTTTCAGATATTTCAAGCTCTTACTTAAAACTGTTCAGAGGAGAAGTCAGCCCGTCCATTTACCAGTATTGGATCTCTCTTAGGGTTGCTACCAGGAAAGTTGATAAATGTAAATAGAGTGGTATTGATAAAGTTAAATAAATCAAGCATGCAGGATCTGACTTGGGAGACAAAATTGCTGGCAGCAAATCAAAGAATCATTGTCCTCGTTGCTGGCAGTGGACGAATAATTAAGCAGATGTGGTTTGTGGACTTGTGGGCAGTGCATACAATAGTTATAGACAATACAGTTATTCTCTGGGTAAAAAGCCTACCAGAAACACAATACAGTACAGTATATAACTACCCCAAGCTATTGTATTTAGCAAATTAGCAAAGACCAGACTTTTTGAGGGACAAAGGGTAAGTTATGCAAGAAAGTAAACCTCTGAACAGTAGAACATTTCTTGAGTTGTAATATTCTTTCCCTTACAGTATCCCCAGTCTCTGTTTCAAATTGGATGATTTTTAGTTAAACTTCCCTGAGCTTGCAGAAATTGAATACCATCTGGAAATTAAAGCAAAGGAGACTGGTTTTTTTTATTCTAATTAACTTCTGTTGTGCAATATTCATTGTCACTTTAGAAAGTGTAGTATTTCTAGGCGGTATACTAAAGAAGAAAGGAGAGAGATGAGAAGATTCATTTTTTGCACTTCAGTAATACTTGGATATATATCCTGTGATATTAAATAAGCTATCATTGGAGTTGCATTAGCCTCAAAGCAAGATGAAGCATCTTTGGAACAGAGAATTGAAATGTTAGCATTCTTATGTCACGGGAGAAGGCGGCAGGGACCTGTAATTCAGGGTAACTTTTTGCAGAAAATCTGTACAAAATAATGTATTTTAATGGCATGTTTAGACTACCAAACAGAAAAGATTCTTTACAACCCAACTATTTTTTTGTTTAATATAGAATTGAAACAATCAGAAAAATCACCAGAATGGCAATAACAACAAAAAAGTGGTAGAAAAGACACATGCCTGCAAGGCCACCCAAGAATGTCCAGGAATACTCAGTTGGATCTAGAGAGCAGAAGTAAGGCAGAAATACAAATGCTGTAGGATTCACTTGCAGGTTGCTCCCAGGTTGAAATTGTGTCCGAGAGGTTTTTCTTCCTTGGGGAGCTGGCTTCATGGCTCCGGTCCAGAGGGTGCTTGTGTAGGTGAGCGTTGTGGATAGGGTTAGAGCACTGTAGGCAAAGCTTGTAAGACTATTGAAGGTCAATGAATTCTGCAGTCTGAGACCTTGCAGAAAATGCCTTGTCTATATTTCTGTACACTGAAGTTTAGCAATTTTTACTCAGATGTCTTAGGTGACCTCATCATTTGAAGTAAAAAGAAAGGGGAAAGACGCTGTGAAAGAGGCTATAGACCGTGTACAGCTTAAATGTAAAGTGCATTAGAAGACACTGTCATCTATCATTGTACTTGGGGAGCTCAAAATACTTACGTGGTGCATCAGGGAGCATAAAAAGTCACTGAAGAATGTACAGCCTAAATTAAAATGTAAGTTCATAGTTGGTGTTGCAAGGTACCTCTGGAGATCGTCTAGTGCAATCCTCCTGCTCAAGCAGGGTGAGCTGGGGCAGATTGCCCAGGACGTGCCTAATTGGCTTTTGAAAATCTCCGAGAATGGAGATTCCACAACTTTGCTTGACAACCTGCTCCATGGTTAAATCATGCTTATAGTAAAAAAAAAAAAAAAAATCATCAAAAATATTCCTTAAATTTAACTGAAACTTCTTGCATTTACATTTGTTCCCATTGCCTCTTGTCCTGTCACTGGGCACTGCTGAGAAGAGTCTGGCTCCATCTTTACTCTCGTGTCAGGTATTTGTATACTCTGATGAGGTCCCGCTGCATCTTCTCCGGGCTGAACAGTCCCACTTTTCTCGGCCTTTCCTCATATGAGAGGTGCTCCTGTCCCTTAACGATCTCTGGGGCCCTTTATGGGACTGTTTTCTAGTATGTCCGTGTCTTTCTTGTACTGGGGTGCCCAGAGCTGGACATAGCGCTCCATATACAGCCTCACCAGTGCCGAGGAGAGGGGAAGCATCACTTCCCTCAACCTGCTGGGGATGCTCTTCCCAACGCAGCCCAGGACGCTGTCGGCTGCCTTTGCTGTGAAGGCACATTGCTGGCTCATGTGCAACTTGGTGTCCACCAGGACCCTGAAGGCCTTTTCTGCCAAGCCTTGATGGCCCCCAGCATGTACCAGTGCCTGGGGTTGTTCCTCTCCAGGTGCAGGGCATGATATTTCTCTTTTTTGAACTTAGTGAGGTTCCTCTGTGCCTATTTCTCCAGGCTTTCCTGGTCCCTCTGAGCAGCAGCACGTCTATTTAGTGTATCAACCACTCTGAGTTTTACACCACCAGTAACTGGCTTGCGGCTGGACTTTGTGTTGCTGATCACAACCCTTTGAGCCTGGCAGTTGAGCCAATTTTCAGTCCACCTCACTATTTCCCATTTAGCGCGTACTAAGTAAGTTTGTCTATGAGGATGAAATGGGAGACAGTGTTGAAAACCTTTCCTAAGTCAAGAGAAATAACACCCATTGCTCTCCCCTCACCCACCAAGCCAGTCTCATCGTAGAAGGCTGTCAGGTTGGTTAAGCACAATTTCCCCATCATAAATCTATGCTGACTGCTCCCCGTCACCTTCTTGGCTTTCCTGTGTTTGGAAGTGGTTTTCAGGAAGAATTGCTTGATTGCTTTCCCATGGGACTGAGGTGACATTGACCAACCTGTCATTCCTCAGACCTTCCTTCCTGCCCTTTGGAAGATAGGAGTATCATTTACTTTCTTGCAATCTTCAGGAACTTCCCTCAGTCACAGGGACCTTTCAAAGATAAATAAGAGTGGCCTTGCAGTGATATTGGCCAGCTCCCTCAGCACCCATCGGTGCATCTTTTCAGGTCCTTTGGGTCTGTGTACGTCCAGTTGGTTTAAAGGTTCCCTAGCCTGATCCTCCTGCTCCGAGGGTAAACCTTCTTCACTTCAGACTTTTCCACTGGTCTCCACTGACCTGAAGACCAGTCTTACCAGTAATGACTGAGGTGGAGAAGATGTTCAGTACCTCAGCGTTCTCCGTGTCCTCTGTCACCAGGTCGCCTGCCCCATTCAGCCATTGGCCCCCATTTTCCCTCGTCTTCCTTTTGTTGCTGATACACTTGGAGAAGCCCATCTTGTTGTCCTTCACATCCCTTGCCAGATTCAACTCCAGGTGGTCTTTGGCTCTCCTAACCCATCCCTGCATGCTCAGACTGTGTCCCTATTCCTCCTGGGCCATCCATCCCTGCTTCCACCTCTTACGACCTTCCCTTCTTGCATTTGAGTTTAGCCAGGAGCTCCTTGGCTCCTTGCACATCCGTGCAGGCCTCCACTGTGTGGATCTTGCTCGTATTCCAGGAGACGTTATAGAGTACCAATGTGACATACAGCAGACAAGTACTATGCCTTAGTATGCTCGATCATTTTTATTATTATCTTTATTTCTTTTCCATCGCCTTTTCCTCTCCAGTCTGTAGCTATTGATATTTTTCATAGTTAGTTATGTAGGAGATCAAATGTTGAGCAGGAGTTAACCTGATGGAACAGAAAAAGGCAAAGGAGGTTTTACTGTCAGGACAAAATGAAAGAAAAGTTGAAGGTGGGAGAGAAAAATGGACAGTTGGTCTGAAAGCCTGAAAAGAGGAGGAGACTACCTGGAAACAAGTTTGATGAGCAGGTCTAGAAAGAGATCAAGTTAAAGCCTTCAGGCTGGGAAGACTGCAAGACTGAACTTGCAATGAAAGATGAGGGGAAAGCCAGCAGAAAGCTTCCAAATAAGGAGGTGAGGTTAAGAAGAGCACGGAGAAAGGCAGACATAGACACAGAGATAGTAAGTTAACAAGTGAGATAAGATCTGCATATGGATAATAAAGGTAATTAACTGAAACGCTTTTAATGATGTTGATTTGAATTTGTGGACTTCATCATTGCATAAAGGTGAAATCAGTCGTAATGCTTCACCTCCGTGTAGACTTCCATCCGCAGTGGATGCGAGTGGATCTGAGACTGTGCCCTGTGCAGACGGAGTGATGTCCTCCACGGGGGTACCCATGGGGGATACCACATGTTGGCTGCACAGCACTGTGCTTGGACACAAGAGAGCTCTCCAGATCCTCACTTTGCACCAGGTATTTCTTGTTATGTCTAAGTCTTGGACCCAGACAGGTGAGCAGGTCCTGTAGATCAGGGTATGTAATCCAGAAACGTGCTGAAGGAGAGATGGGGAGGGCGTTGGGAAGCCTCATGCAACGTAGATGCAACAGAAGCAGGAGCAAGGAATAGGTAAAGTGAGGGCTCTCCTGCAAAAGACCCTGTTGGCACTAGCTAATCTTGTGACCATAAGCTGCTTGTAGGCATTTTGTGCCTTGTCCTCTTTGGTTTTTTCTACTTTTGTTCCCTATTTCCACATAACTGATGTCAAGGTAGACATGATCTGTATATCCTAAAAAGAGCTAAGTATCAGCCTGTGTTTAAAACCCCAAAGTAAAAATTCTGATTTCTAAGTAAATCTTCCTTTCCTTTCTAAAGGTTTGTAAGAATTATTTGTACTATAAAACTCAAAAGTAGCATTTTACGTGAGAAGATTTTTTTACGGAATGCCATCATATCAGCCATAAGTTTGAGCTTATTATGGAAGTATAGAGAAATGTATATGCCTAGGTGCTATCCTTAAATACTTTCTTTTAAAGAAAATTAATAATGCTGGATGAGTATCATAACTCACACGTTAATGTTCGCTTATGAACTGAGAGCAGTATTTTTACTCCCTGCTCCTGAAGCTAGTACTGAAGGTTGTAGGAAGATCTAGAAAATATGTTTTAAATCCTGAAAGGCTTTTTTCCCTCTCAATGTAATGTGGTAAGTTACAAGGAGAAAAAAAAAAAAATCTACAAAGATGACCCAGCCGTAGGGGAAAACTAAAGGAATTAATGATAAGTTAGTGTAACTAGATCTCTATTTATATTGAAAAAGAGGAACCTCTCTCATTTTGAACCCCAGATCTATTGAATGACGCACTTCTCTTCATTAAAAGACCCTCACCTTGCAAGCACTGATGATAATAGCATCTGTAATGCATTACAACTTTCGCTAGTGCTTTGTATTTGAAAATGCAGCCTTCCAAATTGATTCTTCCGCTTTAAAATGTGACTTAACTAACTTATCAGGAATTCTTATAGGTGTATCCTTAAAACTTTCTGCATCTCTGTGAAGTGTTTATACGATGCTTAATAGTGTCTGCAAGCTGCTGTTTTACTCAACTTTCCTGAATTTCAAACATCTATATTTTACTCTCTTATATGCTTTTAACTAAGGTATAGTAGATGCATTTTTGCTTCGGTACTAATTCGAAATGTAATATTCATTTCTTTAGAAGACATTTTTGTTGTTGTGCATGCCTAGTGTTTTGTATGTTGTATATTGCATTCAGAATATTTTTTTCCTTCTCACCTATCCACAAATGCAATGCCGTTCCCATGATGCACCTCTGCTTGCTGTTTACCTGTATGTTAATTCGCTTGAATCCCATTGGCCCACTGCCATCATGTGCTCGCTGCCTGTTATTAAAAGACTCAGTCGACTGCCAAAGCAATGAAGCGACCTCTCGAAGCAACTGTAGACCTGGTACTTTGACCTTTCACCTTTTGCTTTGCATGTAGCTTTTTAAAATTTTTTTTTCAGAGAAGCAACTAATGAAATTTGTATCGCTTTACTTTTGAACATCAACCGGAAATGATTTCACATACTCGTTAATTTACCGGAAACTCTATTTATCCATCTCATTCTCATACGTAATAAACGCAGACGATTTAGTTTGGTTCCTAACATGGTTTCATTTTTTAAATATCCTCTCATGAAAAGTCGAATTGAGATAAAACTGCTTCGTAATTGAAAACGCTTAACGTAATCCATTAATCTGTATAATAATAGGAAACAATATTTAAATTGAAAAAAGAAAATACTTGGCAATGAAACACAAGTGGTTTTTTCTCCCTATAATATTTGAAAACCTATTTAAAGGCAATGCCATTTTCGTTGCTTTAAAGGCCTTTCTTTTCAGTAGTTGTGCTGCTACAGTTTTAGGTTAATAGTACCATGCTTTTGCTATCAATAACAAAATTTCACTCATTTTACATTGCTGTGCTTTGAGTTAATATGCATGGCGAGGCATCTTTAGCCGCTTTAAAAAATAATAAGTTTTTGTATTTACGTATATGTTACGGACAACGTCTTCAACATGACGCCATTTTAACTAACTTTCTTATTTACAGGCCTTTCCTCCTGGTGTTCTTCACCCTTTACCAAAGAGACAAGCACTTGAAAAAAGCAATGGTGCCAGTGCCGTTTTCAATCCCAGTGTCTTGCACTATCAACAGGCTCTTGCCAATGCTCAGTTGCAGCAGCATGCAGCGTTTATCCCAACAGGTATGTTGGACCCACACTGAACTGATTTCGTGTTCCTTAGGTAGCCTCCGTGTCAGGCAGTTGCACTTAGCAGAAGGTTTGATTATGCTCCCAGCCCTACTTGAGGTGAAGTCTGCACAGATGTTTACACGTTATTTTAATTCCTCCTGCAAAGTACGAGAATTCAAGCAGAAACTTCAACGTGCTGTTAGGCTGCTTTTCACATTCGTAGCCTCGTTCATCATGGGCCAGAGGTTGCCCCTTTTTTTCCTACCTTAAATTGGCTGTATTTTGACTTTTACCTGCCAGCGCTCTCCTAGGAGATGAGAGGGCAAAGCTCCGCTAACAAAAATGCTGGGAAAAGCGTCACGCTTCAGCGATGCCGCGGGAAGCGTGCCGTGGCCGTGGCCGAGGTGCTTCCATCCTCCTGCTCCCTCGGGTGCTGCTTTGCAGCCGTAGGGATTACCCCACGAGTGGAGCGAGGAGGGGAGCACCAGCCGTAACCTTCCAGCCGATACCTGCGTGGGAGCACCGGCAAAACACGTCGCTCCCCGCAGCTGCGCTAAAGGGCTTTGAGGCGTCAGGTGCCTTTTCGTGGTTTTCGTTTTGGAAAGCCACCGGAACTTTTCCTAGCATTTGCAGCTAATAGCTGGGGTTATAATTCTTCATAGGGGTGATCTGAAGACAAGTGAACGTGATTTGCACTTCAGTGCTTGGAACTCTGTAAAAAAACAGAGAGCACTGAGAGATGGCTTGAACTGCACCGTGGCTGGTGGCAGGGCTTCTCTTTAACACTGCGAGAGAAAGAATGCGCTAGGTGCTCGTGTAAACAATAACAACGTAACCCTCTAAATTACCTCAGTCGCCCCTACTCCAAACTTCCCAAAGGTAAATATCCTGCCTAATGAATTCTGTGATTTCTTTTGTAATTAACAAATTACGTCTTTTAGTATCAGAAAGTTATTGAGTGTGAACTTCCAGAATCGTTTAAAACGACGTGTTTGCAAATGCACTTGACGTTTCAGCGATGTTATTTTAGTTTATAGAAGTAGTGTCGGTTAAACAGGGAATGAAACGCAACACACGATGATTTCCCAATCTATCAGCATTCCCATATGTTTTTAAAGATAAAAACAAACACAGATGGCTTTGACTTCATGGAATTTTGCTATAAGGCCTGAGTAGCAACCTTGGAGCCTGCCCCTGTATTTATAATAGTAAGTTATAGCATGCTGTATTTTTAGCACATTGGAGCACCAGAATATCTGTGGCACAAAACATGCTGACGTTTATGGGAGTGTTCGAAAAAAATAAATAAATTGTGAGACTGCCTATTGGGACACGAATGGAAGACTGCCCTGTGCTTACAAACATACAGAAATTTCCACAAATTTATTTTACATTGTAACCCTGAGAATTTGCAGTATGATATGCATTGTTCCTTCCCTTAAGCACTCCCTTTCAGGGCTTACCGCTATTATTTGCAATTGCCAAGGATTTTAAATTAACTATGGGAAAACACAGTAGTTTAAACCTTTTCCAGTGAAATAGCATTTGGATATTTTCCAGACTTTTGGAGTGCTCATGCTTCCTTAAGTAGCTCATTCTTGGTGCTTTTTATTGTCCATCCCTCTTTTCAACTAATGGTTGTAATTATAGTTTTATCTTACAAATTTCTGATGGTAGGAAGGGTGGATCTTAGAAGCAAACCTTAAGGGCCAGGCTGTTGGCAAGCCCCAAAACAAGTGCATGAAAAAAAGAAGAAACAGAGGGCTCACGTAGCAGATGGAGCCCAAGCCCAGAGCAGAAAACCTTTCTCAAAGTGCTGAACGTCTTGCTCTTTGCGAACATCATCAGCACCTAGAAAGGATGTTAGAGAGAGGAGTGGGGTTTGGGAGGAGGTCAGGAAAGGGAAACCCCCTCTGTGTGAGTGGGTGTCATGAGCTTTTCGTTAAAGACGCTACATCTGATATTCCCACGTTTCCTGGGAAGGCTGGATTTGGTGGGTGTGAGGGCTGTCATGCCACCCAGGTCTAAGGAGCAATGCATGACATTATCTGTTGGATTTTAAATGATTATGTGATATTTTCTGAACTGGTATAATTTTCAAATGTGTTCCTTGTGTGTGTGTGTGTGTGTGTGTTAAGTTAAAATTATAGACAAGTTTTGCTGCTGGAATATATATAAAACTTAATTGTTTTATATAACTTCTCTGCTTTCTTAACCACTTGCTCCCCTAATAAAAAGTGTGGGGCTTGACTTCGCATGGCTTACCTCCAGAGTTCTGCACTTTGTTTGTTTTACATCAGTTTGATTGCTTTGTCACCTTCTCCTTATTGTTTGGTGAATGATCTTAAAAACAGCAGATCTTTTCTCTCTTCCCATTGCTGTTTGTGAGTGTTTCTGTAGCCTCTAGAGGAGGAACTTTGTGTATTCTCCGGGGACTGTTCTTGGGTAAGGTCATTCATGGTTACACTGCTGCTGCGATGGTCCGATAAGGGGCTGCGGTCCTAATGAAGCAGGAATACAGGAAGCATATTTGACTTTGTATCAAAATATGCATGTACCTGGGACTAGTCTCCTTGCCTGCTCGCCTTCACCATCTTGCTATATGCACTCTACTGAAAATACACGGGGGGGGGGGGGTGTTAGTTTTGGGGTTTTTTTTATTTGGTCTTCCCAGAAAGGTTAAAGGTGGACTAGGCACCAAAACTAAACTGCGTGGCAGGCGAGCACTCCGTCAGAGCATCTTTGTGGTGCGCTAGGAGCCTTTTGCTGGAACATCACACGCTTTGAGGTGTTTAGCTTAGGGAATTGTCACAGTAGTGTTTTCCTTGGTCAGAAGCACCTCCCCACCTCTGGTGGTGTGTTAAGAACGAGTACGTTAACATCAAACGCAAATTTGGCAAAGCCCCTGCAGAACAATATCGGCTAATTCCATTTTAATTCTCTACTGCATATCAAAGAGTTGGTGAATGTTGATCGGTGTAACGTTGAGCTGAATTATGCAGTGAGTTCTAAAATTCCCCAATAATGTGATACTTAACCAAAGATGTTTCTATAAACAAAAACCTGTTGCTGCAAAAGTACTAAGTGAAAGGATAAAAGTACTAAGTAAAAAAGTTTATAAAGTAACTTGTGGATACACAGAAACGTGCCAGAAGTCACACAGTATACTCAGGAGTTTAGTAAGAACATAATCACCTTTTTTGTGTTAAAGCGAAACTATGAATGACCTTACAGTTTCATTTAACTAACTTACTTCTCTGTGGTTATGCTTGAATCTCACTTTGAATGTTAACTCTAAACGGCTAACCTGTTTCTTCCCTTTATCCACTTTTTTCACCTATCATTGCATGACACGCAGGGTCAGTTTTGTGCATGACACCCGCTACCAGTATTGGTAGGTTCCAAATTTCTTTATTGATCTCTTTTGATACTGTGTATGATGTATATTCACTTGTTTCAAGAATCCTAGGTGAGATTTAGACACTGATTAGAATTAAAGGTTCGCTTGTCTTTCTGGTTGACTTTGCAGAGTGTTTAGATCTGTAGATGAAAGCTGCAGTTTAGATGTGATATCACCTGCTATAACAACTACACTGCAAAAGCATAATGCCATGAATTCCAGTCTGCTTTTCAGTTTTCAAAGTTTTATTTCTCTTTATATTTTACAATGTCTAGTACTATAAAATCATAAAATACTGGAAAAAGCCAGCAAATTTCATCAGTGTTTTAAAGTTTCATAGTGGTGTGCCTATTTCTCCTTTTTGCTGTGTGTTAGAAAGTTTTATCAGCGTTTCCCAGAAATGCCTACTTTGATCCACAGAGGTTCTGTTGAAACCCGTAATCTGAAACTCACTCCTCCTTCAAATATAGTGGCAGCTTGGAATTAACATTTTGGGCATGCAAAATGGAAGTCCAGTGCAACAGCCTCTCAGATGGAAAAGCAATCTTTTATTCTATAGCCCTATCCCAGTGATTACTTTTTTTTGTGGTACTACTCAGATAAGCAGTTAAAATATCAAGCCTTTAAAACATCAAGTTAATAATTCTCCCATGAAGATGCTGATTAAGATTCAGTCTTAAAATGAGCAAAAGCAGCCACTTCCACAAAATAGACCTTGCTTTTTTAGATCAAACAAAGTAGTATTTAAATCAGGAAAATTATTATCATCCTTCTCCTGATTTTTGCCTCAAAGCAGATGGTGATTTAACTCTGA
This sequence comes from Elanus axillaris, assembly GCA_026212715.1. Taxonomy (NCBI): domain Eukaryota; kingdom Metazoa; phylum Chordata; class Aves; order Accipitriformes; family Accipitridae; genus Elanus; species Elanus axillaris. The sequence goes on along the minus strand of JANZLQ010000008.1, from coordinate 5,570,488 downwards.
TAAAGTCTAACAGTTATGCAGTGCTAGTGGAAAAAAAATGCATAAATTGGATTATAAAGGAAGCCAGCGAGTATCTGGCTTACTTCAAAATGAAGATACTTGAAAGTAATTCATTTTTAAATTGTGCTTAAAAATTAAGATAAGCATCTATCATTCCTTCCCAGTACAAACTACTGATTTTTTGTTTGTTTGGGTTTTTAAGTAGAATTTTATTTTGGAGTGCTGTATATCGATACTGGGGGAAAACAAATTGCCCATGTAATAATTCTCAGGTTAACGGGCCATTTTGGTAGAGACCTCGTTTGCACAAGTAATCCTCTTCTTAGAGATAACACCCACGTTTTCAATGGTCCTTGCTCTTTTTTCTGGGAATCGCCGATTGTGTTGACAACCTTCCTTTAATTGTACTTGTAATAAGCTATTTTCCCTTTTTTTTTTATTTCTCCGCCACGCTTTCTCGCTTTGCACTGTGATTGCATGCCATCTGCCGGTTTAACCCATGACGATGGCTTGCTGCTCTTGATATTCACCATGCCAAAAATACCACTTCTCTTACCATAATGCTGCACCCTCCTGTTCATTGCTTCCATGGTTCCCCTCCTGAAAGTACCCATGATGCACAACGCTACGGCCGCCACTGTCTCTGCAGCAACAACTCCTGCAACAAGTGTTCCCTTCGCCGCAACAGCCACAGCAAATCAGGTTTGCTCCTTTTAAAGCTTTCTTTCACAAGATCCCGAACTCTAAATGAGTGCTGAGATTTTTATTTTAATTTTTTTTTTAACAAAAAAAATTCTCCCGGAGAATTTTTTTTTTTTTCTGTGTTTACCCCATCAAATTTTACTTTTATTTTTAAGTCGTTTATAGCAAGTGTTTGTGGGACAGGTTGCACTTATTTAGAGTTAACATTTGTTGCAAATAATGATGTAGCTGTGTTTTGTGTTGCGATGTTTGTACCTAATTATTGTGTAATTAACCCAGCTGGAGTTAGAGTCACCATAGTACTGGACTACTTACAAAAAGTCTATTATTAACTCCTAAGTTCAAGAGGAAGATCATCACGGGTTTCAAATGTTCAGGTGTGTTAATGTAGCCTTCTCCATGCCGTGTGTGGAAGTGACTAATTTGTAAGCATGGAAGCTGTCTAAAATCACAAGCGGGACAAGGCAGCTGAAAAAAAAAAATATAGAGAGAAACAAAATTGAATGTTTTCTGTAAATGCTAGTGATCAAAACAGCACTCGAGAAATTTATGACTATGCCTGCTTTATGTTTGAAAGTGTAGCTCTAACCCAGGAATTATATTTCCCGAAGGAAGGACGTTGTTACAAAGAACCCCCAGGGTTATTGGCAGAGGCAGGCTAGGAAAGATGATACTTTCTCCTTTTCTTCTGTGGTTTGTTAGGTTAATGGCAGTTTTCATTTTGGTAGGGTTTCCCCCTCCTCCTGTAGGACTTGATTCCCAGGGAAGACGTTACCTATTGCAGCTCAGAGCACGTAGCTTTGACTCCTCCGTGGGGGCTGTAGGGATTCCCACCCCGATGCGCCCGGCATCTGCCAGGAGAGGAGTTTGCACAGCAGCTGGGTCGCTCTGGCTTTTCTGTTGCTTTGGGACCGTGCTCGGTCCAGAGCTGTTTTCCCTCAGGTTTTGGGAAGTCAAAACTGAGGAGGAAGCAAGCAGATTGGCTCACCAAGAGAAAGCAAAGGGCTACGTCCCCATCACCTTTCCCCACGTTTCTCCTGGCCGGACCGACGAGCTGTTGCAGACCTAGTAGAAACATTTGCCTGTGGATTCGTTTCCCTCCGCCTGCCAAGGAATTACGAAGAGATCAGTGAAAATATTTTGCTTAATAATGTTATACCAGCAGATTTATCTTTTTTTACTATCGGTCCAAAACTATTTTAAGTATCCCATGGAAAAAAAACAGAAGTTGCTGCAAGAGTTTATTTATAGTAATTTAGGAAAAATATACTACCTCTGAAATACACCCTACTTTCTTAAAGAAACACAAACCAGTCCATGTGCTATATTTTGTTTTTGAAAGGCTCGTTTGCCAACATTGCGGTGTTTGTGCTTCTAGTATTTTCACCAAAAGAGGGTTGTCGTTTTCTGCGTTCTTTTCTGAGAGCTAGCTTGTTTTAATGAAAACTATGCTTGGGACGAGGAGGAAAGTGCAGCAGACAAACGGTGCATTCCACTGTCCTTCCCAGAAGAGTGTCTGCAGCAGAAAGTTGTTTGCTAGTATCCAGTCTAGTTTTGTGATCCCAAAGTGGTGACAGAGGGACTTGAAGATTCCAAGGGACTATGAGAAAATGGGGCGGTTTGGGGAGGGGGGCGGTTGGGGACCCTCTCCAGCACGGGAATGCAGCCGGGGCAGTTCCACCACCCTCACGCCTGAGCACCAGAGGGGCCAACTGGAGCTGAAGTAGAATAAATACATGTACACCTACAAAAGGACCAGTAAGCAGTCTTTTTTTTTTTTTTTTAAGTAAAAGGGAATATATGTGTAACTAGTGCTACTGGGGTGACATAGGTGTGCCTTAATGCGCTTTCACATCTAGCAGGACAGCAGGCAGAGCCCCTCCTTTCCCAACGCTGATTTTATTTGCATTGGAGGATTAGAGCATTTTAAATATAACAGGAGTTGTAAAAAGTGTCTGTCTGTATTTATTTAGTTTGCTATGTATTTGTGTGTGTGTATACATATAACTCCATGCTGAAATTAAAGGGTGGTTTAACACGGAGATGGGTTTCCACTTGTTTAACTTCAGCCATTAGGGTCCTGCCTCTTTCTCTTGCCCGTGGAAGGAGCGTAGGTGCATAACCAAGGCTCTGCACCGCTGCACGTGGAGGAGATGAGTCCCACCCCAGCAGCTTTTCTCGTTGACTTCTGTAGCGTGTGCCATCGCTGTCTTTTACTTCTCACTGCTGTCTTTGTTTTAGTCATTGCAAATCTTTAGAAGCTACTGTAGAAAACTGTGTATTTGAAAGTAGGGAAAGTAGTAGTAGCTACTTCTTTTTAAGACACAAATCTCCAAGTTTGCTGTTTATTTACAACCTCTTAAGAGTTGGAGACAAAGGTACAACACTGGGAAAGGTCCCATAGTAACTCTGTGCTCCTAACTCTCATTATTTCTTTAGCCCAAGAAACACAGAAGAAGCAGGTAATTAACTTGGGTTCATGGTCATGACGTCCTTTGTTTGTGTCCTCTTCTATGGTTTTAAACTCTCCTGTGTATTTCAGAAAAGGACTTTTTTATTCCCACGTAGATAAAATTTCCTTTCCTGGTCTGTGCCACACTGCTTTACGTATCTGTGGGATATGGTTTCCTCTTTCCAGTGTCTCTACCACACTTTTTTAATCAACCTGCAGCCTTCAGCCCATCCCATTTCGGCTCCTATGGCTTCTCCTTACAATGCCAGGCATGAAAAGACAGTTGGAGAAGGGCTTAATCATGTAGCTCAATATCATTCGGCTTAGCATTCTGGCCTGGGGAAAGATTGCTGGATTTCCTTGGGTTGAGTGTGATGATCCCAGTGTCCTTGAAGCACCAGTGGAAGGAAAAGTCAACATCCCAAAAGTTACAGAATCTCAGCTGACGACTAAAAAAAACCTAACAACTCTGTTGGGTCCAGTAAATTATTTAGTATGTGCTGCCAGCTTGTATTTTGCAAAAGACGAACTATGTCTCATGTCTTCTGTATGTCCTTTCTTTCTGAAAATAACATGAGTGACAGCTCAAAATGAGCCTGCATTGACACACGCACAGCTGGTCATGCTTGGCCAGCAACTCTACGCATTGTGTGTTCAATGTATGGCCCAAGGCATGTGAGAAGATTGTGTAGAGTTAAAGGCTGTACCACAGCACATCCGTGCAGGGTGACACCAGTTAAGAATATATGGAAATTTGGAAGTCTCTTGCTTTTCCTGACTTGACGGAAGTTAGGTTTTGAAACCAAAATAATTTTCTGGCAGTGTACTTCAGAGGGGAGGAGCATCACTTTGGCCCAGTGCGATGAAAACAGGATGGAGCAGAAGTGCTTGAGCAAACCCTGTTTTACAAATCCCGATTAAAAACTGACTCAGCTGATACAGGAGCTGGTGGTGTTGCTGTTTGTTCACCGTGTGCGGACATCTTGTGAGGGGCTGTCCCCGCCGACTCTAGCTGCCAGGCTCTGATGAGAGGGTATGGAGGCAGGGACTTCAGCTTGGGATTTCCAGCGAAAGGCAGGTGGACTTCCAAAGGTACGTGAGGAGTCCAGGAGCATGACGGGTCAGAGGCGAGAGGTCCTTCCCCTTCTCCTCTTCTCCCTTCACAACTGCTCCAGCCGTTCCCACCAGAGCAGGGCTGGAAGCCGCAGCTGCGTAACCTCGCTTCAGGGTTAGATCCTTAATGGACTTGGGTTCAGTTGTTGTTTGGGAATGCCGATAATGTTTTCTTGGAGGTTGGAACCAGCAAAGTTCCAAGTAGTGTGAAATGAGGGTGAGAAGCGGCGTTAGGGGATGTATACGGAGGGCTTGGTCCTAGCTCCCTCTAGTGCATGCATGTGGGCAGAGGTATGTAAAACATCTTATTTAAAATATTAATACAGTAATTGTGTGTAGATATATACTTCAGAGTTCTTTAACAAAGCTTTTAATTACTACTCCTGTAGCTAGTGGACTAGCAGTACTTGACCAAGCAAGGAAACTGTTACCTGCCCAGCTTCACTCACAGGTAGCCAGAAGATTTCACAGAGGATGATCTACCTTAACGTTATTTGAGAGAGGTGTTATTCTGAATTCTGGGACTGAATCTCGATTTGGAATAATGCCAACACCTGCTTTGGGGGGCTTTACATTTCTAATTACTAAATTTCTTTAAATTTTCTTCTCACTTCTTTGAATTTCTTCTTACTATTGCTTCATATACATATATGCATAGGTGAGTCCTACAAGGATTAAAAAGGACTCAGCCTGAAATTAAGACACCTAAGTGTTGGTGTCTGAGTGTGGGTGTCTACGTGCAAGCTGAAAGTTTTAAGTACCCATTGTAGGCTGTGAAGGTTATCAGCACAGTCAGATGAAGTCTGAAGAATAGTCTGGTTCATCCTTCAGAAGTCACGCAGGGCTTGGTTCAGTTGCCTAAACATGTGTCTACTGACATTTAAGATTATCCTAAGATAACCTTGGATGTCTAGGTTAGCCAAGACTTTTTGACAAGCTTGGCAGACGCAATACAGGATCTACAGACAAATCTGCACACTTCTGAACTGGCAGCTGGATGATGGAGCCCAAATGGTACTACAAGCCTGGCAAGCCAATGACCTAAGCCTGCAGTGGGTGATCCCATGAAGGCTCTGTTGGCTTCCTGACTAGGTTGTATCACGCCACTGACTGCGACGGGACGTTAAGACACCAGGATTTCTGTGTCTTAATCTGTGTCCTCAAGCTCTGTGGGTGCTTCCTTAGTTCTTGGTTATTACAGTGCAATTACCAAATTCCAAATGATTTTAAAGCAAATAGTCTTGCTCACGTCGCTTCAGTACAGAACAGTACATGGCTTTATTTTCTCTAGCAATGAAAACGGGCCAAAGACTGACAGTATAAAGACAGCATTACAGAGAATGCTGCTTAAAGATGTTATTTAGTGACGACATTATTCTACTGGTTATATGGCCTTTAACCAAGAAGGAAAAATTAAAAGGCATAACAGAAGAATGAAATAACTCATAGGCCATGTCTGAAAAGAAACATAGGATCAACAGGCTGTCTCATGCTAAGGCTTGTGATTATCTAGCCCAGCTGTTTGAAGTTATGCATCAGTGTTCGCACTAAATTAGGTGGCGATTATGGAGATATTAATTAAGAAGTCATTCAGTAGCCTTCGGTTTTGTCAAAATCTGTAAAAAATACAATGAAGTGAAAATATAAATAGTTGCGTTACATTTGAGTGCCACAAACAAAAGGACAATTAAAATATTTGCCCCAGAATTCAAAAAGTAGTTAACATAACGTAAAATACAAACATGCCAAATGCTCAACGGGGATTTGAGACTCCGTGCGTGGCAGCTCCCTTGGGAGGGAGGGGAGCCGGGACGTGCAGCAACAGAGCGCTTCTCCTTGCCAAGGTGCCCACAAAAGCAGCCGCCACTCCCAAAGGAGGCAGGTTCTCCTCAGACCAAAATGTCCTGTGGCACCTACTCAAGCGAATTTCTCCTTCTGCTTAAGCAGAAGCACCAGTTGCTCCCTCTTGCAGATATTCCTTGGTGTCCTCAAGAAGGGCTTCCTCTCCAGTCTACGCATCCAAGCCCGGGAAGCCTTCTGGCGGGGCAGAGGGCTGAACTCAGCGCTGCTGACGAGAGTTTTCAGTCTCACCTTCCCTTTCTTCCTTGTGGAAACCTGCCGGACTTGTAAACGGGGAGAAGAGTAGCAATATACTGAGAAGATTAACTGAAAAATCTGGAAGGCAGTAGGAAACGGCCTTTTCTTGTTGGTTGAAAGCAAGCTTTTGAAAAGGAAGGTGGGAAGGGGAAACAAATGTTATTTACATCTTTAGTGCCAGTATACAATGACGTTACAAATAAGAGCCTATGCAAAATTCTTGTTAGTGATTTGAAAAGCTTTAGTTGCAATTTCTAAGGGAGTGGAGTAACAGGTAGGAACGCGCTTCTGCTGTGAATAATAAGTATCTAAACGATTTCTGTGGGGGTTTTTTGACTGAAAGTTTTGGTCTAAAAATTCCATAAAGTCCCAAGTTAAATACTCCTGTAGAAAATCCTGTTCTAACAACAGGAAGGGTGATTTGATTCTGATATGAAAAAGTCAAAAAAAGGAGACAGAGGAACAGGTTCCTTTTTCAGACACATTGAGGGAGGGGATGCTAGCAAGGCGCGAGCCCTGGTCAGAACGGTGTTGGGCATCTGGCGAGCCCACGTACGGTGCCATGCTGCTCCACGAAGGGGTACCGGCAAGCCTTGGCATCCAGGATTGCAGCGCTGGGCATCTCGCCTTGTACCTGCACCAGGCTGGAAAAAATCAACCTAAACGATCCTTGATCGTGGAGAGTCATTTCTCTAGAGAAGGTATTTGAATAGCAATAGCTTGTCACGGTAGGAAAGGCAAACTAAAACCACTTGCTGCCTCTTTCATGCTAGACACCCAAGAATCAGAAGCCTCAATTCAGTCAAGTTACCTTGTCTGAAGACACTGACTTACGTGTAAGTAGCTGTAACTTTCAGAATTAACAGTGTGCAGACTCAAGAAGTTTCCAGCGTTAAAGCCCACAACAAATCTCAAGCAGTGTCAAGAAAAGACCCTTTGAATTGCCTTGAAACAACTGATGTTACAAAAGACCTGGCAAAACTTTGTTTTCTTAAGCCGTAAGGCAGCAAGGAAGCAAAGCCAAAAGATTGCCCTGGAAAATGTAAAGGAACTCTCTCTCATGCAAACCTTAACCAAGTCTTTGTTTTACTTTTAATAACATCTTTTGGTCTCTTAAGATAATGTGTTGTTTCTGTGTAAATGATGAAGACTTCTGGCAGGCTTGCATACAGAGTTTTAGAAGAAGTGGAAAATCTCTCTTTTGATTTTTTCTTTAAATTTTTTAATTTTTTTTTTTTTTTTTTAGAAATTCTCCCCTGACTTCCCCCCCACCCCTGTAGAGAAGGACTGAAACCTGCCTTCCTCTGCTAGCCGGCTAGATGGCGGTATCACATAATATGAGCAGTAAGCAAAGGCAAATGCTCTTTTATATAACAAAAATCAAGGCATATTTCCTTTCCTGTTACAGACTGGTTTAGCTTTCATGTCATTGCAATTAAAAAAATGTATTTATGTTTGATATGGTAACTTCCTTTTGTGTTCTTGCTTTTAATTATTCAACAAATGATACTTTGACAAGTTGAATAAAAGTCTTTTGGGGCATATATTTATTATTTAAGCACAGGAAAATTTTTCTGAGGTCAACTTACTTTGTAGGCATTTGGGGAAAAATGAGTTTGTTTCGTTGTGCTTAGCATGTACGCACAGCTCATGTGAGTCTGTTTTTTTCCGTCATAAAATTTTAACAACACGGTGCAGTGCAGAGCTGCAGATGTACTTGGTTGGGAGTCTGTTCTTTGAAATAGTTGCATCTGGACATCCCTAGCCACTCCAACTATTTTCCCTTGAATTAAACAAGTATCATATTTTTATCTCAGTGTATGATCCATTGCCCATGAAAAATGCCAGTCTTTGGCTTTGAGTGTGCAGGAGACTGCCCATGTAAGAGCAGGGGAAACATCTATTTGTTTATTAATTTGTTTGCTTGTTGTACCTGTCGTGACTTTCAGCTTGAGGCAGAGATTTGTTAACTTTCACTGACTTCATTTTTAGCGCAATATTATCTGCAGTGACACACAATAGTATGTATGTCTGTTTATGTGAGAGTATTCAGATAAAAAGAAAATTAAGGAAGCGGTAAGCAGTCAAAAGGAACATTAAGATTTCTTCAGAAAAGTTGGAAGTATAGTGAGTTTTATAAAACTGATGCAAGTGTTTTAAGTGTGGTGCCTGATGAGTAACCTTGATGAACGTAAATTTGGTACCTTTCCTGGTTTGAGTTTAGTTCTGGATGTTGCAGTGGACCATCTCGTGCTTGGACAAGGGTCTGAACGGGAGTGCCGGGTTGTGGGAGAGGAAGGATTTCAGAGCAGTGGTCACTGCTGGGCAGCCTGCGGAAGCACTAGCCGTGCTCTGTGTGCAGCGGACGTGTTCGCCTAAAAGGGATGCTGTATGCGTAGTGGCAGCCTCATCTTGCACGCATGATGTGTAAGAGGAACATATAAAGCAGGTTTTGTTAAAAGAAAAAAAAAAAAGCTAGGTGAGGACACCTATGAAAATGCAGGTTTGGAGAAGTAACACCCCTACAAGAGGATGTATTAGGTCTCTGTGGCAAGGTTTTGGTAGCAGGGGGGGGTTTACAGGAGTGGTTTCTGTGAGAAGCTGCTGGAAGCTTCCCCCATGTCCGACAGAGCCAACGCCAGCCGGCTCTAAGATGGACCCACCGCCGGCCAAGGCTGAGCCCATCAGCGATAGTGGTAACGCCTCTGGGATAACATTTTAAGAAGGAAAAAAATGTTGGGGAACAGAGAGAAACGGCAGCCGGGGAGTGAGAACATGTAAGAGAAACAACACCGCAGACACCAAGGTCAGTGCAGAAGGAGGGGGAGGACATGCTCAAGGCACCGGAGCAGAGATTCCCCTGCAGCCCGTGGTGAAGACCATGGGTGAGGCAGGTTGTGCCCCTGCAGTCCATGGAGGTCCACGGTGGAGCAGATCTCCACCTGCAGCCTGTGGAGGAGCCCACGCTGGAGCAGTTGGGTCCCCGAAGGAGGCTGTGACCCCGTGGGAAGCCCGCGCTGGAGCAGGCTCCTGGCAGGACCTGCGGATCTGTG
>JANZLQ010000008.1:5540196-5560971 GCA_026212715.1 Elanus axillaris | reverse complement strand
AAGTTGTGCCCGGGAAGAAGGGAGGGGTGGAGGGAAGGTGTTGTGAGATCTGGTTTTATTTCTCATTACCCTACTCTCTTTTGATTTGTAATAAATTGAGTTAATTTTCCCCAAGGTGAGTCTGTTTTGCCCATGACGGTAATTGGTGAGTGACCTCTCCTGTCCTTATCTCGACCCACAAGCCCTTTGTTATATTTTCTCCCCCCTGTCCAGCTGAGGAGGGGGGAGTGATCGAGCGGCTTTGGTGGACACTTGGTGCCCAGCCAGGGTCAACCCACCACAGAGGAATATGGGCACTTTCACAGGTAATACACAACTTGTGCTTGGCCTTTCACTGCTTTGTGCTCTCAGTTCCTCTGCATAAGCCTATTCCGGCAGTTTCTAAAATTCAAGAAGAGAAGGAAAATGACCTGAAAGTAGGAAGCGAAAACCACAGATGATGGCAGTAACTCAGACCTGCTAAAAGGTAAAATTGAGTGGCTATTCAAAACAGTCGCTGTACGGGTGCTCCTAAAATACTACAGCAGTGGTTTTCTCGTTTCTCTGTAGTCTGTCTGCTGCCTGTGTGATTAGTTAAAAATAGGTTTTGGTAGAATGTATTAGAGCATGTTATGATAAATTTTTAGTACTGCATTATTTATTACTTTAAAGAGGAATAAATAAAGCCAGATGGCTTTCGTTTTTAAAACAACTACTCCTGTTCTTCAGAGTGAGTAAATACCTATTAAGTTGAACTTTAATATTATACATTATTACTTGAGTAAATACCTATTGAAGCTCATAAGCATGCTAAGGAGTTGGCAGCACAAGTGGCTTTGGACTCTCTTTCAGGATTAAATGAGAGGAATGATGCTGTGGAACCCTTGAGCCCTTTGGGATCCAGTAGTTGCCTTGATCTTTTCTTTAGATCATCAGGAAGAGCTGGATCCAGACAAAGTCTTTGTCAGCTTTATGACACCCTGATGGCCAACAGCTTGTACCTGACGGAATGAAAACATGATAGCAGACATGTCCGCTTCGGCATGGACCTCTGACCCTCAGCCTTTTCCAGAGGTGTATTAGCAACGTATGGGACTGGCAGAACTGCGCATGCTCAGATTTAGGGAAGAAAAGAGAGGATGGAGAAAGGCACCAAAATTACCGTGTCAGGGGATGATGGGCTGTGAGAAAGCCAAGCAAATAGGACCTCCGCCCCTTCACACCCAAAACACCCGAAGCCCCTGGTATTAGTCACTGTATGGGCAGGCAACCAAGGAGATCATCTGTGGTCTAGACATCTCACCCTTTGTATGCAAATCAGGGGTCACCTTGTTGATGAGCAAAGTAGGCAGATGCGTCGGGGAGGCATTGGATTAATGGAGAAGCAGTAAGATAAAAATCCTCCTTCACCCCTGAATTGAGGAGAGGTCCACAGTTAGTGAGAAAAATGAAGCACGTATACATCAAATCATGTCATGCTGGAAATGAGATGAGGTTTCCGACCATCGAGAGAGGAGGAGTAGCAAAGGGAAGAAGCCAGCAACGTGAGGTGGAGCTCAGTGTGTTTGCAAAAAGTGCTGAAGTGTTTGGCAGTGATGGCAGAGGTAACAAATGGCTTTCAGGAGGTCCCTCCAACCCTACTGGTAGTTCCTTCAGGTTTTGTTCGGGGATGCGTTTATTCAGGTTTTTTTTCTTTTCAGTGTTTGCGGGTGGCCCTGTAGAAAGATGCTAGTCGGACGCTAGTTCTGCGGGGTTACCAACCGGTGACCGCGAATTTTGAAAGTGGAAAGGGACAAACGAGCGAGGCAGGCCTGAGGTTAGGTGGGTGCACGAGTGGGCAAATGTATTCAGCAGAGACGAGGAAGGGAGGCTCTTGCGGCCGTGACAAGACCCGCGATGAAGTGCAGACGGTAGGTCAGGAGGGACTTCCAGCGGGGGATTACAGCCAGGAGCAGCAGCGGGAAAGAGGGCAGGACAACAGCTAAGGTGGGAGAGATGAGGCGGGGGTACCCCAGCACCTTTCCGCCCTGGGCGCTGGGAGCACGCAGGCGGCTTTTAGTGCAAGCGAGAGTTGGAGCCGGCTCAGCTGTCGGCCAGCTGAGGACAGGGGCAAATCCCATCCTCGGGGGAGTGTCGGTGGGAGTCCTGGTGTCGGTGGGGGTCCTTGGAGAGCTCGGGTTGGTACTCCGGGGAGGTGCTGCTGCTGAAGCCGTGGAGAAATAGGAGGTGAAATAGTCCATCTGTGTAAAGATGAAGTAAGACCAGGCGCAACTGATGTGATAGTGATTACCCTCGGTAAATGTCTGAATATTTACTCATCCTCTTCCACTTCTGATTAAAAAAAAAAAAAAACAACTGTTTTATTTTGAAGAAAAAGAACAAGGCGCATGCCTCAAAAGAGCATTCTAAGAGAAAATGAAAAACAGAGATGGAAGCATTTCCCAAAGGCATGGAGAAATATAAATAGTCTTGGGTTTCATGTCAAAGGGAAGGAATACTTGGTGTTAGTTTTATTTTTAGAAAGCAAGAGAAGTTATGAGACAGCCTGATACGCATCGGCTGTCTGAAAATATCTGTCGTTTTTAATGTATACCCTAGATGTATCTGACCAGTCTGCTACTTGTGTGAAAAACATTAAAATAGAAAATGTCACTGTGGTAGGATTCATCTGTCCTGACGCAGGTGTCTAAAAGTTAAATACCTCAGTGTGAACTATTTGCCACAGACTCTTACATTTGGTGGAGGCGAAAAAAGCATCATGAGTTGATCATCAGTCTCATGCTAAAATAAGTTGCCTGAGGTAGGCTAGTAAGATTTAAAATAGGGTGACCAGCTGAGGCGTACGTGTCTGAAATCATCTGAGATTAATCTTGCCTACAAGAAACTCCTATTACTACATTGCTTTTAAAATGAAAGGCTGAGCAGTCTCAAATGTTTACTACATATGAGTTCATGTTTGGAGGGATAAGTGCTTCGCAGTGTGGAGGTCAAAGATGATCTTAATGCCCCCTTAAAATGTATTAATGCTTATAGAGCAAAGTGTGATTTGGAGAAATAACTTCAAAACTTCTGAAAGAGAAGCATGTCAGACGTAGATGCAAAGTCATGTTTTCCAGCTGATCCACTGTGACAGGTCTTTAGTTGAACAAGAGTTCATGTACACTGAATTCATGCAGAATGGTAAATTTTCTGTATTCATCGTTGTGTAATAAATCTGGGACTGGAAGCAGAATTTGGCACAGAGAGAATAAAGAAGCTTTATGAGTTGTAGCTTCAAAACAGGAAAACTCAAGCCAAACGGTGATCTTGAAATTCCTAGTACCCAGTCGTGATTCTAGGTAATTTGGTTAATTCTGTGAACTCTGTCAAGTAAAGAAGTGCACGTAGTAACCTGGGTATGAGTGAAGAGTCCACAAAGGTGGAATTTCCACCCCGCTTTAAAAGAGATTCTCAATTTTACTTCTTAACTCTTGAGACAATAACCGAGCCCAGCCGCCTTTGCTGGGTCTGAGGAAATCCCAAGCTGATGTCGAACCGTCTGCTGCGTACCGCGGGTTGGTAGTTCGGTGAGAAGCTGAAACCATTGGCAGTAACGTTCTCTCTTGGTTGTCATTCCTGTGGACGATACTGCAGAGCTGTATCACCGTTAGGAGCAACGCTGGCTGAATTTAGGGATATTCTGTGTTGCACAGGGCACTTAATGACCACTGTGGTCAGTCAGAGGTCCTGAAGGTAAAGCTCTAAGAACTGTGCTCTGAGAGAGAAGAGAGGAGGGCTTGGCATTTAGGAGCTGAAAGTGTCACCTCTAGAGAGCTGGAAAATTTGGAAAAGTAAATGCTTCTTGGCGGTTAGAACGTAGTTTGCAGAAATTTAGGTTCACTCTGTGTATTACTAATTTCAGTGAGGTCTAGTAACTAGCGTTGGCACAATTTTAGTGGTTTTAGTTTGAAAGGTAGCCAGCTTTCGGGCACTTCAAACGGGTACCCTCTGTCTGAGATTGCCTCCAAAAAACCACCCTTTGCTGTTATTAAATCTTCTGTGCGTTACTACCCCAGACTGTAAGTGCCAGGCCATTCTGCTTATGGTAGAAATAGTGTTCTTATTAGGTCTCTTACTGCAGCAGCAGAAGGTGTGTTCTGGCACGTCTGTATCCACACCTGAGGATCTCACCCACACAGAGCATGAGAAAGTGCTTTCCTGTGCTTGACCTGTAGAGCTTTGTACATGGGACAATGCACACTCATTGTATAGTCTTATTTTTCAGGGGTTTATGCTTATATATACACTATGGTAAAAGTGTCAGTGCATTATATCAAGTTGCTGCAAAGTATAACGATATAATGGTACCACTGCAAATATGAGAAGTCATATATATGTACACTTCAGAGGTAATTCTTCAAACCGTGGTGAACGTGAAGGTTGTTGGACCTATGTACGAGTAACGAGGGAGTGCAGACTCTGTAGTAAGTGTTTGCAGGGATGTTCCTTCGTCGGTGTGTTCTGCACAGCTGCTTCTTTTTCAGCGTGCAAGCGATGGAGCAATTAGCAGCGATGCAGACTTAGATAGCCTCTGTCTTCCATCACAGTTTATTACGTTGTTTGTAGATTAAACAGAAGAGCTTCACAGTGTGTTTTCCATGTAAAGTAGTTTAGCATTTTCTGTTTCTCTCTGTCAGACACAGTGAAACAAACAGCTGCAGAAGCTGATACCTGTGTATGTAGCTATGGCAGAGTTATGATATCTTTTAAGAAACAGGGTGTGAACATTTAATTAAAGACTATGGGATATGTTTTACACTTTGTGGCTAAAGTTAAAAAAAATAAAACGTAGCTCCTCAGTTCTGCTTCTCTGCACTGGAGTAGCTTGTTCTGAAGGAGAGACTTGAGGGTTGGGTATTTTCTTTTTTTTTCCCTAGAAGGACTCCTACGTGTACTAGAAATAGCCGGGTTGCCACACGCCCTGGTTACGTGCCCGGCACGCGCGGTGGGTGGTGGGAGCAGTCCGGCTCCGCGGCCGTCGGCAGCGGGAGAAGCGTGACGGCAAGAGCTCCGGCTGCTGCTCCTGCGCCCGCAACCGCATAAACAGGACGTGCTGGCGCACAAAAGGAAAGCGTTCACATTGTCTTCGCCGTTTCCTGAGTTGAGAAACGGCAGGAATAGGGATGGGGCGGTGGAAGTCCTCACCTGGGCTCTGCCGCTCGCTGGAGGAGGGCAGAGACGGGGTCCCTGCCCTTTCACGCTGCCCGGGACCCCTCCGTCCCGCTTGGCAGGCGTCAGGGTGACTTGCGCTTGGGTTGATTGAAGCGCTGGGGATAGTCCTACCCTTTTGCCAAGAAAGAGCCTGAGATTAGGCCTTCTGCCTTCTCTGTCCCACGTTTTGGGGGAATTGGGAGCATCAGTCTTGCAGGGCTCTTTGACCTTTTAAGACATCTCGGCGTAAGGGGCAGCGATCTGTCTCCCTGTGCGGGGAGAAAAAAGCTCCAGGAAAATGCAAGTTCATACCCTCAAAAGTTGGCAGGCGATGTAGGCAGCTGCAGTGTCTGAAATTCTGTTTTTTTCACACTGAGTAGATTTCAGGTTGTGTCCCCTTAAATCAGACCTTAGGATGCCTTAAATACACTTGCATGATTATGGCTAACCCAGTATAGCTAAAGGTGCTTTATTAATTACATTGACATGTTGGGTTGTAACATGCTAAAAATATCAGGGCTGATAATCTCGGTCAGTTCTTATTTTCAGCACAGCTACATTCTTCATATGTACTGTCAAATCACCGTGCTGTAGATGAACCAGGGTTATCCCAGGCTGGACTTTATTTCAGCAAAGGTATTTCTTTGTTATTTCAATAGGAAACAGAAGATAGGCGATAAGCTAACAAACTCACAATGGGTGAAAGTTCATTAAAAATATATGTCCTTGTTGTATGTATGATGTATTTAGATGTTAAGCCCTTTGGAGCTGCAGGTGTTTGTACAGTGTCATTACAATGGGGCCTCGCGTGTCACCAGATTTTCGGTGCTGATGGTAATCAAAGATGACTTTTTGGCATGCCGGCAAGTGAGGTGGGGTCAGGGAGCTGGTCGTTGCATGCAGCGAGCAAGGCAGGTCCGGTTGTGAGGTATGTAAAAATGTGAGTGGGCAGGGGACTAGAGCAAGCGCCTTCCACGCAGAGGCGAGCGTGTTTCTTTTTGGCAATCTGTATGTCAGAGGTAGTATGTTGCTGAAGTTATTTTCAAAACACCTTTTTTTTTTTTCCTTTTAAAATAAATATTGCATTAAGCAGCGGTCTAGTAATACACAAGTAGGTCAACGTGCTGTCATGACTGTCTTGCATACCACCTACAAATACAGTTTGAAAATACGTCAAGTGCCAAATTAAGCAGGAAGAGCAGGCGATGCACTCTAATTCCTTGACTTGTGCTTAAGTCTGGTGCACAGATTAGCAATGGCGTGATAAAGCATCACACCTCTAGCTTTTGACACCGCTTCCACTGACAGCCGTTTAAGGCAGGTGATGGAAATCTGGACTGTTTTCCAATACTGTGAGCAGGTTGAGTCGGTTGCTGGGCACATGGTGCATTTAACCTTCACCGTATTGGAAGCGCAAGCGTTTGCATCCTTAAAACGGTTGCTTCACCCTCAGTTTGAGACGGCGTGGAGGGAAAGCAGCAAGGTTAGTGACTCGCTAGGCACACAGAGGTACCATTATCATCATCCCCCCGGATCTCCTGACACAGGGAAGCGTGAAAAAACCTCTCAAGTTCGCTGACCTGCAGATAATTTTTTAGGAAATAAGCAGCTGCTAGAAGTGCATTTAAAAGACACTTTAGCTTCTTGAAAACCCCCAGCCCACTACATCTTTTTGCTTGTTGGCGGCGAGGGGCCCTGCCTCCACCATTCCCCCTGGTCGTTCCTGACTTTGTGGGAACAGGGTGGGAGCTGGAGAATCGCACCATGAGCTCCTGAGCTTCCATCGGGAGGCGGGGGGCTGCTTCCCCCTCCGCTGACAGCCCCCCCGGGGCCCGGAGGGTGCACAGCCCACCGGCGGCCAGGCCCTTCCCTTGTGGCTTCGGTGCCGTCTCCAGTATTTTAACACATAAAACTCCCCCCTCTGCACGTTCTCATGCACGGGAGGACGTGTGCGCGGGAGGAAGATGACCAGGTTTGTGAAATGTAAACGCCTCCCGGGCGGTGTGGGGATACGGGATGCCGTCCCATAACGGGATGCCGTCCCGTACGAGCTGCGCTGGAACTTACTCCAGCGCCGTCCGTCCGGGCAAACTGCTCTCCCTGTGTCACTTAAAAGCGCGATCACGCTTTCCTTTCTCTTAACAGATAATCCTGAAATAGCCGGCAGGAGCGGAACGGAGTGTCACGAAGCCTCCCTGCGGACGGCCAAGCACGGCTACTGTACATACTACCCCGTCTCCTCCTCTCTAGAGTTGCCACAAACTGCATGCTAAGTCAAGAATTTGTTCTTACGGACAAATCACAAACTCGAAAAAGCTAGTGCTGCTATGTCATATATGAATATTAAATATGGTATGCTTACTATACTCCAACCTAAAATAGTTAACTACCTGATACCAGCTGTGATGTTTCAAGACATAAAGGGTAACATTTAGTTTTAAAGATTTTCTAAGCATAGTTTAATTCTTGCAAATATTGTCTTTTCTCCATAACGATACCTAACGGAAATGGTCCAGTTGAGTTAGTCTCATGAGATTCAGTGTTTATGAATCTTTCGAGCTCAGCAATAATTAAGTTGTATCGGCTAAAAACTTATCCCAGTTGCAGGTTTAATTTTCACCCAAACTATGATTGGGGTTTTTCTTCTCGGTTAAAAAAAAAGATAAATCTTGGGTTTGCTCCCCTAGCGAGTTGATTCCAAGAGAGAGGAAGTGAAACGCAGCCCAGTGTCCTGCACATCACCCTGCCAATCTGAATATTTTTAGCCAGAAGTCCAAAGTAAAGCACAAATTCTTTAGATGCACATGGTTGGTGTTTGACTTGTATGGAGAAGTTGCATTTGAATCATAGCAGAATAGCAGAAGAAAATTTAAAAATTTTGCACAGTATGAACTTCATACCCCTTTCAATCCCCAAAAGAACAAAGTCTTGAGAATATTATTTTACGAGTATATTTATAATGTTTTTAAAAAAAGACTTTGCAGAAGTGCCTAAATTTTGTCACATCAGACTTGATGAAAGTGAGCCTGATGCCAACAGTCAAATCTCACCGGAAGCGAATAATCTTTCAAACTCATAGTCAGGTTACCAAAAAGATCCAAGCTGTTAAGAAGTAACTTTGAGAAATGTAAAATCAAACAAACAAACAGAAAAAGACCAAACTAATGAAAGACAAGGCAAAAAAGAAGGCTGTAGATGAAGAGATTTGTATGATACTCTAATTTAATTAAAATTCAGTTGAGTCACTGAAACTTCATAGGTGACTTTAATCTAGACTATTAACTGAACACTAAGAATGTAGAATGAGATTCAGCTTAATAAATCATTACTGTATTTGCATTTTTTTTAATTGGATTATAAGATTGTAACCAGATTAGAGTGGAGAAAAAAAATAGTTCTTTTAATTGTTTTTCTTTTAAAACATATTTTATGTCACAAAAGTATGAAGATATCTTTAATACAATTATATACATGTTATATATACATACATGCATATATATGGATGAAGCAGATTTTAATGTTGTTTACTTTTTTAAATACTTTGTTGATTTACAAGGTAATTATATATGTATAATTAAAATTTCATTTGTTTGATTTGAGATTTGTTTCAAGCACTATTGTACCAAATATTTCATATTTCACATTTTATATGTTGCACATGTATCACATAAATGACATAGTTTTTAAATTATTGTTTAAAAAAACAAGACAGCTGTTATAAGTGGATATTATGTATAATTGTTTGCAGCATAAGTTTTCTATGTGGACATTATTAGTGATTGCAGTATTTTAACTTAACCTCTTCAGATTGATTGTAAACTATTTTAAACTTTGGCAGCACTGCCTGTTCTGAACGACTGAAGGCACTAACCATATAACTATTTGTCTAGGAAATTATTTTCCAGGCTAAATCTTGTTTGTCCGATGTCTAATTACTATCTATTTATATATAAAGCTGGAGATTTGATCATCCGAAAGAAAAAAAAAAAAATCACGATTCGATTGTAAAATTAACATAGTGCTTGTAACGTTGCGTTAGTTTTAATTTGTGGAAAAATAATGTATCTTAACTTGTTACTTAGCAGTTAAGGTATCACCATTATATACTATTAAAACACTAATATTTGTAGACTTTCTCAGTCATTATAACTAGGTAGTTGACACTGCAACTTGCCTATATCTGTCAAAGTTGTTTTTATTTTTTTATAATAGTTAATTTAGGCATTTGGGTAGCTTATTGTATAATACTAAATGGTAAATTATCCATGTTGTTTAAATATTTTATGTAGATAACTCTTCAAGACATTGTTCTGTGTGAACTTTTTATGTTTCGAAATAACTGTTATTCTATGTTTTTTACAATTAATCCAATACTACTATTTTTTGCCCATGGATGACGAAGCTTCAGATACATCAGGTCTTTCATCCAGATAAACTGACAGACAAAAAGAGAAAATGTATTTTTAATAAGAAATCCACTTTCCGACTTTATGACTTTGTAATATTCCTGAAAACTGTACAAGTACAAACCTATGCTAACAGTAAGGAGGCAATTACAGAGATGTGCAAATACGTGTACAACAGATTCTGCATTTTATTTATTTATAAAGTAATTTTATAGACTATTTCAAAATTTGGGAAGATCTAAAACTATTTTTCTGTATAAATATTATTTGCCAAAACTTTGTTTATATTTTAAAAAAAAAAAGGTCTAATGAAAATGATTAAATTTTAAATGCTTTGTTTAATTAAAGAAAACCCAACAAATAAACCCCCCTAAAAGAACCATGAGATGGGCCAACACAGAGACAGTGAATACTGTAGCTGAGACATGGTTTCAAGAGACTTGAGATGTCTCAGTGTTTATTTTCTTCAAAGGATCCAGCACTTCACCAAAATACCTTTTTGTTTGCCTCTCTCATCCAGCATAATTGACGACACGTACGATGAGTATTTCGGTAACAGTTAAAAGAAACCCCTCCATTCACTCTTTTTTCAGCATATAACGACTAGTGGTCTGTTAAATAGCCATTCTATTTCTGTTGTGACGTTAAATTCATTCACCCAATGTACAACCACTGAAATAAAAAGAAGCATTTTAAAATGAGAGCGGAGTCGGGGCGATCCTTTCTTGTGGCGCGGCTCTGGGGAGAGGGGCCTGGAGTAACAAAAACAGTCAAAAGTAAGTGGAGGAGTCTTAAAAAGTACATGGGGTTGGGTTGGGTTCTACTTTTTTTGTTCTGGTTCTACTTGGTTTGGGGTTTATTTGGTTTTGGTTCTATTTGGTTTTGGTTCTATTTGGTTTTGGTTCTATTTGGTTTTGGTTTTTCCTTAGTTGCATGTGCAAGTAACAAATCCTTAAGTGCAATCCCCAGGTGCGGGACACGCGCAGATGCTGTAGGAGGGAGCACGGACACTTCTGCTGGAGCCGGCGCCGAGGACACTTTTAGCCCCAAACAGCCATTTTGTGCCCTTTCTACCTGCCGGCGCGTGCTGGCTGCAGGCTGGCAGGGGTTATCCCAGCGGTCTGGCTCGCGGATGCCTAACCATTGGGGGATTTTTTTTTGCCGGCACATCCTTCTGCATCCTCTTCTCCTGCCTACGTCTCAGGGAAGATTACGCCAACAAATAATCCCCATTATCGACTAGTTCCTCTGGGGAGAGCAGCATCGCAGAGGAGCTGCATGCCCCAGGGCAGAGATCGCACAGTGACAGAGGAGGGAGCAAAACCTCTGGCTTGCAGCTCCATGGTTTCTTCACACCATCTTCTCTGATCTATTTTTTTTGAATGCTTCAAAGAAAGGAAGTAGAATTCCTGCAGAATCAAGGAGAGTTTGTATCATAAAGTTGTATACATTTCATCAGCACGGGGCTGGTCTGAAAGGAGTCCGAGGTCACAAGTGATGTGGAAAACCCACCAGGTCGACCAGTCAGTTTGGATGTATGGCGAATGTACTGAGCCAGAAGCCTGCCGAGAGCGAGCGCGTGGGATGGAGAGGAGATACGGGGATGACTTGCAGGGAGAGAGGAGGTCTGGAGCGTGAGAGGGCTCCGAGGGCATCGTACAGCAGAAGCGGCAAACGGTTCAAATTAAACTCCTAATGCTTCAGGAGCCGAAACCCTCTCTGTTCACACTTTCTCATGTTAAACCCCACCCCGGACAGTTGTCAGCTGCCAAGAAGGGTCAGGACGTGTCGATTTTCCTGTCTAGAAGGTGCTTTGTTTCTTGTCAACTTTGGCACTTTCTTGGCAGTGGAGAAGCGCTCGTGGGAGCTGTGAGCTTTCAGGAGCCACACCAAGCCCTCGATCTTCGCACACCTCTGTGCGCGGAGCATACCTCCTTCGGGTAACGTCAGTGCTTCCACAACGAAGCAAGATATTTCTAGAGAAGCAGCTTTAGAAACCTTCGGTGTTCCCCTCGCCCCAGGCCAAGCGTTGGGGCATCACGTTGCTCAACGTCAGCCTTCTCTAGAGCAGACCTGCCAGGTCCACGCTGACGGCGTCCGGCTGCATATCTCTTCTGCCCCCCACGCGGTGTAGCCCATGACCATTAAGGCATAATTATTATTTTCAGTGTGTTTTGCTTGGTTTTCAGTTCAAAGGTCTGAAGTAATCTGAGGGCTGGGTTTTGGGGGTTTTTTTTGCAGCCCACTGGAATTAATAGCATGAAACAAAAGGGGATGTGACATTTGAGGGGTTGGAGCCTGCTGGGGTGGCTTTGCGTGTTTGTATACAGCAAAGGAAGCCAAAACTGGTTCAGCCTTGTCCGCGCTGTATGTTGGGAGTGTCTGTTGAGCAAGTTACTGAAACAGCAGCTGGGTTTTGTTTGAGGACAAGTTGTTTCACTCCAGAAGAGAGCCTAGGAACAAGCCAACATTTCTGTACTGTGGGTGACAATGGAAAAAAAGACTTGTGGGCAAGGCTGCTTGATGGGCAGTGTGGGCAATGAGTCTTCGGCGAGTGGCATTTTTGTATGAATTCACGGGACCCCAAAAATGCCTTGCCTGGAATTGCTGAAAACCTTCCTTGGCGTCTGATCATACGCATCCCGTGCTCTTTATGCCTGCAATCATTTCTCTAGCCAAGGCTTTTGTCAAGTAACCTGCCTTTTTAATGTCATCTTAGCGACAGGTCTGGAGGCTTTTTGCTCAGGTCAAGATGATTTTTATTGCTGGAGTGGGTGGGTGTGTGAGGGCAATACCATCTCAGCTGTTGGGTTAAAGCAGTTACTGTTGCTGGTACGTAATGCATGCGAACAAATAGTGATAGGTATAGAATATATAGTTAGATTATCTTGGAAAAATTAAATTGCAGAAGTGTCTTCTAAATTCTTATTCTTCTGATTCTGTAATTCTAGGAACTACTGAAATTGTAGAACATAAATTAGGTGTGCCATTACATGAAAATACCTTCTGCTGTAGCAGGGGGAAAAAACCACCAAGAAATGTGAAAGGAAGATAATGGTGTGAGCTGCTTAGGCAATATTGTGTTGCAGTTGCATTATTTCCACCCAAGCTTACAAAGTGAGGAAAATACACTTGGGCTTTATGATTTAGGAAAATCACTACAGGAAAAACGCCCTGCTCCTCTCATCTTCAAAGCACTGGGTCTGGATACTACTTTTAAGGAAAACAAATTCTGGCGAGCGTCCTCCTTAGTCTTAATTGTCACAAAACAGTCTGGGTGCAGCTTGCATGGTTCTTCAGAGTGTCACCGCACCGAACAGATGCCGGGTTGTGGTGGTGCCGAGAGTGACCACAATGGAGTAAGGTTCACCTTGTAGGAACAGCCCCCAGGGATGGTCGCGCGGGTGCGTGCCTACGCTAAACCTGAGCTGCGTGTACATTTTTGTGAAAGGCTCTCCTTTTCACGGAGGGGTAGGGGGAGGAAATGCTTTTATTTCCTTGTCTTATGGTTGTAGTCACCGCACTCGAATGCCAGCGGAGCACGTTCAGAGATGCTAAAGTTGGTAGCTGACAGCATGGACTGTGAGCAAGCAAGTTTTTCACACTTGGAAAGCTGTGAGGGTGGGATCCAGCTTTCTCTCCCTGTAGCTGTCAAGTATCCTTTCGGACACTGCAGGGTACCCGCTTGGCCTAAAGCTGCTGCCATGGAGGAGGACCGGTCTGGGCGGATATCTTAAGACTGCCAGCCCCATGCAGGTGTCTCAGATACTCTACTACAACACCTCAGATGAGTTCAGGCAATGAATCCCACCTGCTTTTCAATCGTAACAGTGGTTTTCATGGGTTTTAAAACGCCATCGTGCACAAGAAATCACAAAATCATGAGATCGGTGTAAATGGCCTGATAGTTAACAACCCCTGTTGTTCTCTGTAGGTATTTGAAGTACATTCAGCTTGCATATTTAAGCTTTTTCTCTCCTACCATGATGCCTAGAAATGTTTTTCATGTCACCTAACATGCCCATGTGCTCATGGAGGTAAAGAGCAGCTCATAAGATTTGTGAGAAAGTAACAAAAATTGACAACGCAGATTTTGCAGATTTGGTGAACTCAAGATGTTCTTGTCTCTTACCATCTTACAGGAAGGAATGAAGAAATACAGTAACCCTTTGGCATGTAGTATAATTTCTTCAGGCTTGATCTTCACACGGGCTTTATTCAATTACTATGCCAGTGAAGGAGTGACATTATCAGTATAACTTGGTCTGAATGCAATTTCAAGGGGAGATGGAGTGTCCCTGTATGCAAATATATCATTGTTTAAATGTTTCATATGAAACGATTGTACCCTACTCTATCCTATGTAGTTACGTTGCTTTAATTTCTCTGTCTGTAAGGCTTGATAACAAGCTGTCCTCGGACAGGTGTTAGGTAGAGCCTGCACATTCGTTTCCAGGTTTAAGATAAATGGTGAAAGGCAAAAGTCCTGTTCTGTGTCCTTCCTCAGCCAAATGTGCTCAAAATAAAAGCTACGTAAGCAAGTACAAGTAAACGACAACTCACATGGAAAAAAAAGTGGTCAGCCTCGAGAAGGTATCAGTAGGCTTTCTAACTACACGTTGTGATAGAAAGCATGTTCCCTCTCTACTGACCTTGGAAGTGATTACTTTATACCCATTCTAGAGGCAATAAATGAGGTTGAACTCTTCCAATAGAGAATCAGTGCCCTCCTCCATGAATGTGAACTTTCCAAGACCGGTCGCTGGAGAAGTCCCTGGGCTGATGGCACTGCCCATTCCTCAGCTGTCATCTCGGAGTCCATGCTAAGGGCTTGTGGGCGGCAGCAGAAGCACACGGGCAACACCTCCTGTGGCCTTTTCAATTTATTTCCTTTTCATTGGATGATGGGAGAAGCCGAACTTCAAGTCCAATTTTATTTGGAGTTGCAAGTAGGTGTGGGATTTTTGTTTGGTGTTTTTCTCCCTGACTTACTTGTTAGATTGTTCATGCATCCTTTGTACCTTTTAAGGGCCAGGCTACTTGTATTTCAAGTTTGCTTCAGTCATCTTTAAATGCACATTTCAGATGTGCTCGTTTGTCATCTAAATCGGTGCCTCTTATTCTTCACAGAACTTGCTCTGCAGCAAGGTATTTCAAATATTCTGCTTAATGAAGTACAATCTAAAAAATAATTTATAACTACATACAGATCCTCCTAGGATCTATACTAAGGCACATGGAGGACAGGGAGGTGATTCAAGACAGCCAGCACGGCTTTACCAAGGGCAGGTCCTGCCTGACCAACCTAGCGGCCCTCTGTGATGGAGTGACTGCATCACTGGACAAGGGAAGGGCTATGGACGTCATCTAGCTGGACTTCTGTAAGGCCTTTGACGTGACCCCCACAAGGTCTTTCTCTATAATTTGGGTAGCTATGGATTTGATGGGTGGATGGACTGTCCGGCGGATGAGGAATTGGCTGGATGGTCGCATCCAGAGAGTAGTGGTTAATGGCTCGATGTCCGGGTGGAGATTGGAGGCAAGTGGTGTCCCTCAGGGGTCCATACTGGGATCGGTACTGTTTAATGTCTTCATCAGTGAGTAGTGGGATCAAGTGCACCCTCAGCAAGTTTGCAGATGACACCAAGCTGAGCGGTGCGGTTGACACATCTGAGGGACAGGATGCCATCCACAGGGACCTGGACAAGCGTGAGAAGTGGGCCTACCTGAATCTCTTGAAGTTCAACAAGGCCAAGTGCAAGGTCCTGCACCTGGGTCAGGGCAATCCTCAGTATTGATACAGGCTGGGGATGAAGGGGTTGAGAGCAGCCCTGCGGAGAAGGACTTGGGGGTACTGGTGGATGAAAAGCTGGACGTGAGGTGGCAATGGGTGCTCGCAGCCCAGAAAGCCAACCCCATCCTGGGCTGCAGAAAAAGAAGCATGGCCAGCAGGTGGAGGGAGGGAATTCTCCCTTCTGTTCTGCTCTGGTGAGACCCCACCTGCAATGCTGTGTCCAGCTCTGGGGTCCTGTTGGAGCAGGTCCAGAGGAAGGGCACAAAAATGGTCAGAGGGCTGGAACACTTCTCCTGTGAGGACAGGCTGAGAGAGTTGGGGTTGTTCAGCCTGGAGAAGAGAAGGCTCCGGGGAGACTTGATTGTGGCTTTTCAATACTTAAAGGGAGCTTATAAGAAAGATAACTTTTTAATAGGGCCTGTAGCAGTAGGACAAGGGGTAATGGTTTTAAACTAAAAGAGGGTAGATTCAGACTAGATATAAGGAAGAAATTTTTTATGATGAGGGTGGTGAAACACTGGCACAGGTTGCCCAGAGAGGTGGTCGATGCCCCATCCCCGGAAACACTCAAGGTCAGGTTGGACGGGGCTTTGAGCAACCTGATCTGCTTGAAGATGTCCCAGCTCATTGCAGGAGGGTTGGACTAGATGACCTTTAAAGGTCATTTCCAACCCAAACCATTCTATGATTCTATAAAGAGAGCCTATAAGGCAAATGAAACTGAATTACATCAAATTGTTAGCCTACTCTGCGCCTTCTTACTTACAGTATTTATATGGCTTGCCTAAAGAGTGGCAATAGTTTTCTTCTGAGCATCCTTTTCTGTGTGCGGGCAGAACAGACCAGAAGAGTGCTTTTACCACACAAAATTCAGGCCTTTTGCATTCAGCCCCAGGCTTCCTCTATAAGCAAATGGAGAGAGAGCGACCAAGGCTTTGCCAAAGGGCAACAACATTCAACTTCTAGGCAGGATCGACTCTTCGGCAGCCTCCCCAGCCCGGCTGCGTATGCAGGAGCCCAGGGTGACCCCCTCCTCCTTCGAGCTGGGGCACACGGTGAGGTGCTGTGCGTCCCGTTCCTAAACCCAGAGAGCCATATCCTTCTTGCTTTGGCTTTCAACTGAGTTTCTCCTCTGAGCATACATCCACCGCAGGAATGCCATGCTGCCTGCCAGCTTCTGCGCCTTTATTTTTGTCTGGCGGTGGTTGCTTTTATAAAGCATCTTGTTCCTCTTTTCTTCCTTTCATTCTAGAAATGACATGGGCTTTTTTACCACTGTGTGGTTGAGGAGGATGTTTCGGTTCTTGCACCATCGCAGCACTTTCACAGGTCGTTTAGGCCCATTAGTTGCAATGAATTGATTTCTCTTTCCAGCACAGATTGAGCATGGAGCCTGAAAGGCAAGGAGATGATTTGTAAGTGACCAGTTCTGCAGTAATCAAATACCTTTCCCCACTGCTATGCATGCACATTAATACAAATCCTTTACTGCTTAGAGAAGCTTCAGGGGGAAAATGTTCTCTTGCTGCTTTTGAGAAGTATTAGCCACTCCTGTTTTAATCTGCGCACAGAAGCTTTTATCTTCACTCACTTGATGCTGCTGCCTGCCTTAGGAGACCCTTGGATCCAAATCAAGAGCCACGCTGCTCTTGACCACGCAGAGAAGTTTCTCGCAAAAGCCTGCGTGAGAGTCCCTTCCAGTGGCACTGACCAGATCGTCTTCATTTTCATAACTGAAGCGAGAAACCACAACAGTCTGAGCATTTAAAGTGTCATTTAATTACATATTTGCTTTGCGGGGAAGGTAGAGTGGCCTCAACCTTCCTGGAGAGGATCCGACTTCCACGCAGGCAGCGCTTCGCCTGCTCCATCCAGTGTTTTAAGGTGCGGGAGAAGCCGGAGAGGACAGGCTGCAATCCAGGCTGACTGCAAACAGACCCCGCTGCAGCAGCAGAGGCAGCTCTCTGCTTAGAATTATTTGGCCAGAGAAATTTTCCGGTCTTCCACAGCGAACGCTGTCCACAAGAATGGTTTTGTTGAGAGCTCGTGGGTGTGGTGGAAACGCAATGGAAAGCAGAAGGTGTAGAGCAGTGTGGGGACATCATATGGCGGGGAGCCAGTAGGGATTCCTTTTCAAGTGGAAACCAAGCGCAGCATAATTATTCTCTTACTTGCCTCTCACCGCCATCTACATCAGACGTTCGCTCTAAAAGACGTTTCACCGCTTCTTGGTGGAAAGGACTTCTTTTTGGACTTGACACTCGGGAGTTTTATGTTCTTTCTTGTTTGTTTCCTCTCCTTTTGCTTTAATTTTAGCCATAATGCAGATGATCTTCTGTGATACGAGACCAGCCTTCAGGCTTTGGTGAATGCAGCAGATATATTCCTCTTCAGGAGTAATTATGAGAGGAACTGCTTTCAAATCCAGGTTTCCTGTGCAATATAATTATTCCTGTTTAAATAAAGGACTCCGGCAGTGCTACTCAGCAGCACCTCTCTATACAAAGTGAGGGTTGTTTCCTCTTGACACAGCTTTCTTTCTGCTGTTCTCACAAAATGACTTTGTTAGCATCAAACATTAGTCCGTCAAAGTGCCTAAAATCAACGATCATTTTATATTCCATTGAATCCTTACTTTTTAAAAAAAAATCACAATGAAACTGCTGTGTTTTACTTCCCTTTATTGTTACTATTATTACCTCACAAATACTGCAGAACAAAACAGCTGCCTCTCCTTTATTTTTCAGTTTCTTTCTAAGACGTAGCTGGCTGTGGCTTCGTGCTCCAGGAGTCCATACACTTGAGCCAATTTGCAATCAAACTGATAAAGAAAACAGACCTGGTAACATTGTGGTATTTGTAGAACTTGGATTTAGCCTGCTCAGCGATGGAAACATGTCACAATGTGAATTTTATCTAGACACGCGTGCTGCAGCACCGTGGTGTCAGGAGCTCCCGCTCATGGGGCTGATGCCCACTGAACCAGACGGGGTTTGGGACTCCTCAGCAGTGGCTGGGCTTTGCTGGGATTAAAAACTTATTTCTGGAGCTGGATGCGCAGCTGAAAGGAGCACACTTGGGCTGGGATACTTGGGCAGGGTAGCGGGACATGCTGGAGTGTGGATTTCTGGAGAGAGCTCGTGTGGTCGTGCTCTGCAGGAGCTGTTGGTAGCTGCTCTGCGGTGGAAAGTGCCCTGGCTGTTGGAACTGGAAGCAAGCACCTCATCTTTTTAAGCGTAATGATTTTTTTTCAGGATCTCAAGGTGTCTGTCTGTGGCAGGCAGCACGTGGATAACCAGGTGGGCTGTGAACAAGCCATAGAAGGTCTCCTCAGGTGCCTGAGTAAAAAAGCAATGTTTTCCACCAGCCAGATTACTAGATTTGCTAGAGGAATGTCCTCCAGCCTCCTGGTAGGGTTGGGGTCAATGGGCTGGCCCAGAGTAGAGGACTCAGAGGCACAGCCCGGGAGACGTGTCTTCATCCCAAGTCATCTGGCACATCCCCGTGGCAGAATCCTAACGGCCTCACCAGCTCTCCTGTTCCTGCACGTGCGAAATAATATCAATGTTTAAAATAAACCCCAAAGTCCCCTAACCTTTGGGGTCAGCAGTGGCACGACCCCTCTAAGAAGCTAGTAAGTATGAAGAAGGCAAGTCTGTGGCCTCTGCACTAAGTCCTGTGGCTTCTCCTTGTTGGGATTTCTTCTGCCAAATCCCTGGTGGATGCCAGCGCTGGCTGCCCTGGAGCCATCCCCTTCCGCCGTGTTTCCTTCTTGCAAACCACAGGGCAATCGGAGCACAGGCAAAGACAAAAAATGTCATGTCTATCTCTACCACGCATGGAAAATGCCCTTGCGGGGGGAACCTGGGTGAGTGGGTGGGTTTTACAGGACCTGCTCAGCCAGCCAAGTTATGAGGGAGTCTCCTCAGCTGCAGCTCCTTAAGCAGCCTGAGGCTATTTTTATATCAGTAAAATTAAGGTTGTGGGCCTGGGAGGTTTGTTAGCTCCCACAGGGCACCTACAGACGTG
Organism: Elanus axillaris; assembly: GCA_026212715.1. Classification (NCBI taxonomy): domain Eukaryota; kingdom Metazoa; phylum Chordata; class Aves; order Accipitriformes; family Accipitridae; genus Elanus; species Elanus axillaris. The sequence continues at coordinate 5,541,573 of JANZLQ010000008.1, read as the reverse complement.
GAGGCAGCTGAGGTGAGATGCTGCTTGCCTGCAACACGCCTGCCTGTTCCTGCCCTGAACTTGCCTTGGAAGTTGATGGGATCTGCTCTGCTACTGTCACGGGCAGCCAAGGTGCTGCCGGAGCTCCGGCCCCTTCAGAAGAGAGACCTGGCTGGATTTATGTGCCTTAGGCCCTCAACCCTACAACCGTCCCGCTAACTTAATGCTGGTGACACAGATTCACGTCTTCAGCTCTTCACCCAGCTCCAACCAACCCCCCCAGCAAGATTTCCTCAGCTCTTCCCAGCATCCCTCCACACACCTTCCCTCCTGGCCAGGAAACACAGGGCTTGGCTCGCTGCGGCTTTCCCGTGTTAGGAAAAGCCCATGACCCTTTTAGAGCATTTTGTACCCTCTTAGGGGTGAACTTTGCATCTGTTTTGATGACATGAAAATAGCTGAAGGTTTATGACGATAGCAGCCTGCAGCTACGCCAGCCGGCCCGGCATTGCTCTCCGCTCCGTTCCCTGGCACCTCACAGACTGCTGCCTTCTTCCTCTGGATAAAGCACGGATTGACACCTTTTGCCAACCCTCAGCTTCCAAGGTTTCGCTCCACGGCTGCCTCTTATCTCAGGGGGAAAAAGAAAATAATTAAAAAACCCCATTCCTCAGGCATTTACACTGCTAACAGTTTAGCTTGCCCGCTTTTGTCCCTGTGTGTCCCTCTGCCCACCCGCTGCAGATGGGCACGACTGCAGGGGTAGAGCTGGTGGGACCTACCTTTTAACTCATTTTACCCTCACACGAATGAAGCGTCTGTGTGGGTGGGAGAGCTGCGGCACTGCAAGAGTGGCACCTCGACCCCTCAGTGTTAGCTTCTGGAGGACATGAACCTTGGTGCGGTCGTTCATCTTTTCTTCACCTACTTCCACGTCACTCCAGTGGCGAGGGGCTCGGAGGAGCAAAACTGTCGTGGTTTAACCCCAGCCAGCAACTGAGCACCCACCGCGCAGCCGCTCACTCACTCCCCCGCCACCCAGTGGGATGGGGGAGAAAATCGGGAAAAGAAGTAAAACCATGGGTTGAGATAAGAACGGTTTAATAGAACAGAAGAGAAAAAAACTAATAATGATAACACTAATAAAATGACAACAGTAATAATAAAAGGATTGGAATGTGCAAATGATGCACAGTGCAATTGCTCACCACATGCTGATTGACACCCAGTTAGTTCCCGAGCAGCAATCCCCTGCCCGCAACTCCACCCAGTTATTTCCTGGATGTGACGTCCCATGGTATGGAATACCCCATTGGCCAGCTTGGGTCAGCTGCCCTGGCTGTGTTCCCTCCCAACTTCTTGTGCCCCTCCAGCCTTCTCGCTGGCTGGACATGAGAA
>JANZLQ010000008.1:5527760-5538620 GCA_026212715.1 Elanus axillaris | reverse complement strand
CCCGGGACACACTCACGCCAGGCTGCACTGCCACACGTCCCACATGCGCAGTTAGCCCTAATATGGACTGCAGCCATACCTACACCACAGTAGAGACATATAGGTACAGTGCTGTTCTGGATATATCACACCACCTGACACGTAGCGCATTTATTCGTGGCTGTTCTGGAACTACTGCTGGCTCCGTTTCTCTTCCTCCCACATTAAACTGCAGCTATTTTGTCCTGTAAAGAATTATTTTGGAGACCTAAATTGTTATTTTCTGGGTTTTGTTCCAAACAACTTTTAAATTACTTCAGGGACACAAATTCCCTGCTGTATCCTATTAGCGACTGTAGCCAAAAGCTATATAGGATAAGGATTTTCAAACACCTGAACGACTCAGGGGCTCCTGAACCCCCTCCACAGGTGATGTAGGCACTGAAGGCCAGTGGGGTGGTACTGCAGGAGACCCCGCCACACCAGGGCTGCGTGGGAAAACGTCCCTCTCACCCTGTGCTCTCCCAGCTCAAATTTGCATCGATTTACTGCCAGCTCTCATCCAACAAGCAGATCTCATTTGCTGGGCACTACACACGTGACGATGTCTCTCTGGGCCACCGCTTTCCACAAGTCCTCCCTGGATACTTATGCACTCTCCAGGTTACCTGCCGCCTGCGTATTATCTGATGCCTTCCCAGCTGAAACTACTGAGAATGGCCCATTAAAATGTTTTTAACTTAAAGGAATGACTGACATAAAGCAATGGATGAGCTGAACAGCCTCCAGCAGATATTGCCTGCAGAGTTCTCCCTGCCTTCAGGCATCCTTGTGTCCCACCGGAGTGAGGAGCGCTGAGGAGCGCCTGGACCAGCAGGAAGCCCGACAGAAAAGCACTGTGCCCGTGCGGCACCAGACCTCCACAAACCCACGTACTCCCTTAGCACAGCACAGGCACCGCTGCACGGCTCCAGGCCACAAACCAGCAGATTTGGAGCGAGCGCAGGGGTCTGAATACCGTCGTCCTGGGTCTTCGCACGCTGGGTGGGTCTCCCACGGGGCTCCCGTAGGTCTCTGTAGCCTCTGTGTATTTACACCGGACTCTTGCATCTTTATCCAAAGACAGCGGTCAACACGATTCTGGACTTTTTCAGGATCTTCTTTTCATAGATGCAAATCAAGAATTCAATTTGTAAGCAATCAGTAACTTTAATGCAAGAGTACATTTGATGACACAGCGATGCAAATTTTAGGAAGCAAAAGTAAATATAAGAAAGTTATATGGTGCCAAGTATTATTAATTAGGCTGTTTTATTAAACAATTTGATTTTACTAACAGCTGCCCGGATGGGATGTGGTTGTTGAGGTGAATTATGTCCTACCCCATGAAAACGCTGAGCCATCACAATTTTTACCTAAATGATGGTATTTTTTTTCAGCAGGGGCATGATCAGTGGTGAAGCCATACCTAAACAGACAGCAAGTTTTTGCAGATACGAGCTTCTCAGGTGGAAAAAAACTCAAACCAACCACTACCTAAAGAATCAGGCAGAGCAGTGCAAATCATGCTACTAATTACTATTTCAGGTTTAGTGAGTATTTCTGTGCTATCGAAGCTAGCTGGATGAGGTCTCTGTACGCTGCGCTGCCGTCACTTTTGTGGTCACAGAGCAGATATACCTCTCAGCTATATCTGATACACACTGCTGCTGAACTTGCTAAAATCTAGTTTCTTATGTAATAACAGTAAAGGTAATAAATACTTATTGGATTAGGGAACAATCCAGCAACCAGTCACTTATTGGTGTATTACATTTGTTGGAACAGATGATGCTTATTAGATCTGATGATACAGAGCTAAGAAGGGCCTGCAAGTACATTGAAGGACAAAATTAGAGTTAAAAATTGTCTTGACAAATTGGGAAAAAATAGTATGAAAACCATGATGTAATCCAGTGAAGACAAGTGCATGGTACTGCATAGAAGAATAATCAGTTTCAAAAAAACAGGATGAGATGCAATAAGCTGAGCAAAAGTTCTTCATGAAGGAGCTGGATGGGAGAGGTTAATTACAGATCACAAGCTTAACACAAATTAACTCTACCACGGTTTTGTTGTAAAGAGAAGTTCCGAGTTATTCTGGAAGGTACAAACAGAAGCACCTCCCAGGAAGGTGAGCAAGTCCTACCTACTCAGCTCTGGGAAGGCTTCCCCTGAGGTACTGTGTCCAGTCCAGGGTGCTCTGCTTCAGGAAAAGGATGCTCTAGTCAGAAAACTCCAGTGGAAATGCAAATTTGATCAGAGGTCTAGACAGTATTGCCCATGGCACTTTTATCCTGGAGAAGACCGAGGGGGAAATCTGATTTTTACTAAGGTTCCGAAAAGTCTGCTGAAAAGGGGACACGCAGCTTCACCACCGGAGTGAACTGAGCAAGGTGTAACAGGGTTAAACTACAGAAAGGGAGATTCAAGTTGAACCTCAAACTAACACAATGCAGACAGCCATACGTGGGAATAATGCAGACAGCAACGCGTGGGAATAGGTTGCTTAGGGCTGTCATGGCACATCCATCGCATGAGGTCTTTAGGAAGCAGCTGTGCAGATGTCCATCAGGACTGACCCTGATGCACTCAAACTGCCTCACAGGAGAGCATGACCTATGTGATCTCTCAAAACCCACTCAATGGCCTATTTCTTCTGTGCCTCTAAAGAAATTCCAGTGTGTTTCAGTTGTAGTTGCTCATAGCAGGGATCTTGACATCTCTGAGCAAGATGCTTCAGTGCTGTCCCTCTGCAGGGGTGGAAGTAACGCCCCTTCGTGGGGGATTTCAGGAACTGAGAGCTGTACCAATCAGTGAATGTTTATAGGGCTGTGATACCAGGAAGAATTTGCAAATGCTGAACTTCTAATCAAAGTGTTGGTATGGGTTTTGTTTCCAAGAGGTACAAAATACCAATCACAGAAATGGAATCACAATGAAAAATTGAAATAGTGCTATTTCCTTCCTACAACTCCTCGCACTGCAGCAAGAGCCCCACAGGCAGTGGCTGAAAAAAGAGGAACAATAGTGTGCTGGAGCCTAAAGGCTCCGTACTAACTGGATGAGAGACCCCTGGGGGATCGTATGGTGAGTAGCTAGGGGGGAAGAATAGGAATTTGGTCATCTAGTTTCCCTGTCAGAGCTAACATACATTAAGAAAGCATGGCCTTGGGGAAGAGGAGTTGTGAGGACAGTACATTAAAAAGAGAAGGAAGCTAAGAAGCAGCCACATGAGGAAGAGAAGTCTGCAGCAAGTGTAGAACCAAGAATTACACCATGAAAAAATGACCAAGAGAAACCCCCCTTGCTGCACTGCTGCATCAAGCTCTTTCCTTAAGTAAATATAGTGTTATGTATTTTTTCCCCCATTGCTGAGTAACTGGAAAAGAGATCCACTTGTGAGAAAAATATTGCCTTGGAAGATGACAGAACCATAAAGAAGAGAGAAACTAGCAGACAGTGAGCACCTTGAGAAGACTGTCATGGAGCAGTTCTGGCAGACTCATCAGCCATCTAATATGCCCACTACGTTCATCCCAAACCCATGAGGAAATCTTGTTGGAATCTGCCCCAGAAAAGCTATCCTGATAAAGTTGAACTCTGTGCAGTGGGACCAGATCTACATGAAAGCTCCTGAATAATTCTGGAAAATCTAGTATTATGGATTTGTTTGGTGTGTTCCAAGTTGCTCCCAAATTATTTTGCAAGAATCTACCTGAAATTGCTCACTGAAGTCCCAAGAAGAAATGCAAAGAGAGGCTGAAGTCAATTCTTTGTGTTATTTTCCTCAAGCAAATGAGCTGTGGTTCTTCTTTAAAGTAGCATATGCGTATCTTGTGCTTGTAGGATAGGCCTCCCACTACAACACAGCTCTGAAAGTTTGCTCCAAAGCAGTAGTCACAGTGTTGCATTCCTGTACAGCACTGGAGACCTAAAGAAGAGTATAAGACCTAAAGAAGAGTATGTGAGTACACCTCACAAACTCAGTTCCTTTTTGGTCCTCCCTTGCATGGATCTTTTCTCCAGGCTCAGAATGATTACTGAGCTATTTTTACTCCATCCGTAGTCACTGTTGCCAAAACTGCCGATTTTATCACAAATTTGTGATATTGGGTCTTCTTAAAGCACCAGCTACTGGAATCAAGAACATGAGACTCCTAGCTTCTGTTAAAAATCCCCAAACGTTTAATGTATGAGGAAAAAGCGAAAAGAAGCAACAATACCTAAAGACTAAAAGGCAAATCCAATAGTCAATGTTGGGAGACAAACCCTCATAACTTTCAGGCCTTTAATGTTTATCTTTGAGGGCCAGTGGTTAGCAACTCCTATGTTGATAAAGATCATAAATAAAACTGTTGATTCTGAAGCATTTAATTAAAACTTCCTGTTCCGCTAATTAGAGGCTGGGCTCAACAAGCTCCCAGAAGTGGGAACTCCAGCAGACGACCTCCAGGTAGAAAGAGACAAGTTACTCTACAGGTGAGACCTGCCTCCCCACACCCACATCCCCAAATTACCTCCTATCTACATCTGTGCATTCACTGAGGGAGGGAGTCTGGGCCCATGCTTGAGCTGGGCATGCTTGTCCAGCTATTTGCATATGGAGACGGGGTCAGAGTTTGCTGACAAACTGGCCGCTGAGGCTTTTTCGGGGGTTCTCATTGTCCCCCAGGCAGTGGCCAGCCCCCTTAAAACCTACCTCTCTGCGGTCTGCCCTTAAAACCTGCCTCTCTTCAGGGATCTTTCAAGGGTCGTTCACCGTTTGATCTGGATACTCTGCAGAGCAATCAGCTTCACTGCCTAGAACAGATGATGTAAATCCAAACATCCAGAACAAATGCGTCTATTCAGACATGCACCAAAATGACCTACTCAGTTTTAGGACACGTACTGAATTGAACTGATCTAAGTTATGATTTGATTACACGAGAGGAAGATTAACTGTCCCCGCTTTTAAGAAAAGGCATATGAAACAAATAAACATGTGAAAATTGTATTGGAAATCTTATTTTAATTTACAGTGTAACTCACAGCAATTAAGGCATCTTATGACTTAATTCAGTTCTGAATATTTTGCTCAAAATAACCAGGTAAAAATAAAATATTACTGTAACTTTAATACTAAATTTTTATTGACACCTATGAAATCTAATGCTTGTGAAATACAAGTCCCTTACGCTTATACTCTGGTTATTAAGATGGAGGAGTTAAACTTCTTTCCTTTCAAGTCTGACTCAGAAAAAAAATGGCTATGTGACTTGTGACAGATATTGCAAGACTTTTGTACCTTAATAAAAAACAGACTATCATTATCTTCACTTTCTCTTAAGTCTTGTGATTGAATTGATTTATTTTTGAACATCATAAGGAGAAAGAAAGAGTCAAATGGAATAATAAATTAGCCGCTTTTAGTTTATTTTACTGTGGTTTTTTATATCCTGAAACTGACTTCCCCTGGATTGAACCTAGATCTGAACGACAGCTATTTACCTTAACTTTATTGGCAGATGAGTATTTCTTACAAAACTTAGATAGGCAATGGAAGTTTTTAATTAAAATTAATAACATCACCAGGGTTTCCCGTTTGCTTTTATGGGAAGCACAGAAAACTTTGTTGTGAAATGCCATAATACTTTAGCAGAAGTCCACCAAAACTCCACTAAAACCAATAAAAATCAGGTCACAAGCTAAATCATAATATCTTCACTTAGATTTCTTGGTGCTTTGGGGAATGGTTCGATCAAATTTTCACTCTTCACAAAAAGAGGGGCCAGAAGCAATTATTCTTGTTAAATTTAACCACCACCTTCAATTAAACACAACAACCTTATTACATGACAGGGATGGCTATCTGACTGCATAAAGTAGTTAAAAAACCATCAGTCCTACCCCTTGACAAGTGATCCCCTTCCTTTGAACAGTTAATCTGCAATGTCAGGAAATAACATTAATGAGATGATAACAACAGAAAGCTGTCCCAATGTGCAGCACTACCAAACTGGCCATCCTCTGAAATAAACCCATGGGACTGAAGCCTTAATGTTCCTTTCTGGTTAGAAAATTAAATTATGACTGAGAGAAGACTAGTGCTATGCCTACTCCTATTGTCTCCATCTCTTTTAAACTGTAAAAAAAAAAAACCAACCAAAAAAGCCAAACCCTGGGGACTGAAGCACACAATTGAAAGTGGCAGGTATGGCAATTTAATGAGTATCTATTGGTGGAGCCACAGTAATTGTGTTCACACTTGTCCTCTCTAGTTGTAAGGTAAAACGCATTAATTGAATCTTGTTCTGCGGGAATGTGATCTGGTTTGTTTTCCTTCACAACACAAAACAGTCTCCTGGGAAGCAATAGGTGGGGGTTTAAGCTGTTTCAAGCTGAGGACGGCATTAACTCTGTTCCTCTTTCATGGCTGAGTCCCTGGCAGCTAGCAATTATAAAATAATTTGCATTTCTAGTCTGGATTCACTTTCTACAAATTCAGTGAGCTGAAACGGCCCAGCACAGCTGTAAGAGGGAAAAAGGTGGTGTGGGTCTGGGCAGAATGGGGGAGCTAACACAGCAAGCAGGCAGGGACTGCTTATACTCCTACAGAGTTGGAGAAAGTACAAGGGACCTTTGCAGATTTTGGCTGCCTGACTCTAAATGTTTAAATGAAGGCTATAAGCAACTTAAACCGAGGAGCAAAGAGCTGCCCACGCAACATTTCCGATCAGCTGGTTTAAGATCTCCCCGCTCAGCATGCTCAACTTCTGGGAATCCAAGTGCTAAAGTCTCAATTTTACCAAGAATTTCCTAGCGCTTACTTCAGCTTTGTGGATTGCCTTCTCAAAACCAGGTACCAGAACTAAAGCACGGCAATGCTGATCACCATCACACTACACTTGGTGGATCAGCTGAGCTTCAGTCCCCGTGCACCCTAGTAAGCTTAGGATGCTAAGCCCGGGATGGTACACGGGCAACACCCGAAGCTTAGAGAACTGTTAACCGCTACCAATGCAGACACTGATGACTGCAATTCATCACTGCAAATTTTGACTCTGATCTTACAAGGTCTATGGAGAACTGCTATCTCATCTTTGCACAGAGCACCCCTGACTTCAGTACGGCTCCACACAGACACAAAAGTCTTCTCACTCAGAGCTCACACTAGGCTTCACCACTACAAAACAAAAGCAGACCTACTATACCTTCAAAAACAAGCACTTAGATTTCCTTAAGAACAAAAACCCCAGCAAACCCAAACTGGCCTGCAAGCAGTAAAGTTAACGAAACCTAGCTTCCCTAACACGCTCTTCCAGCACAGTAAGTTCAATCTGACTCCACACCCTCCACCAGGCTGGAGACGGCGCTTGCTGTCACTGGTCGGACTCTTGGGCAATCAGAGCTGCCGCTGCCAAATAGGACAGAGGAGGTACAACTGCCTTTCCCTTTACAAGTGCACTCAGATGGTTCCTGCTCCCCTCTAGAAAGCTGCTGTTTTCATGAACAAAGCTGTCAAACACCTACAGTTTTGCAGTCAGTAAAAAAAAAAAGGGACAATATTACTGCTGGGACGAATGGGAAAGTAACAGTGCTATCACCTGAAAATGCTAAGCATAGGGCACTCCAGTTAGTTGCATCCTGAATTTGATAACAACTTTATGGGCAGTTCTAGCAAGATAAGTTAATTTAGCAAGAAATATTAAAGACTAAACATAATTTCAATTCTTAACACTGGCTACACTGTAATGACACATGGTTAGAAGCAATCCACATGATGACAGAACTGCATTCATCGACAGCCCGAATGTAAAAATGACAGTAAGCAAGGACAGGAAATTACTGTTGTTCTTACTAACATGCACTTAAAAGAGCTCTTGACCATGCAAACCAAATATACACTAGAACAATTTGCAGAGCAGACAGGCTCTATTTCACTCATTCTCTTGTGCTTCGGTGTCAGAAGACCGTCATCAGCTCTCAGAGGGAGGGGGCTATGGATTTTCCTATTTTTCGTATTGCTCCAGTTTACATCTTGCCACTGATACTGTTACTGCTGAAGAATTAGCAAACCCTGGCTTTGGAACAAAAGTAGATTTTAGAGGCCTTGTTCCTCTTTCATATACACGCCCTAGCGTGTAGTCAGAGGCTACAATAGCAGCAAAAACCTCAAGAAACAGTATGTTGGTTTCTACATAAGATAAAAACTCACTATTTATTGAGAAACTCCAGCCTATCATAAAAGTGTGGTTAGCCGCATGCTGCTGAAGTTTGAAATAAGATAGTTCAATATAAGACATAAAAAGACTTGAGAAGTGAGCAATAGAACTGAAGTTTCTAGATCCTAGGAAGCCAGCAAAACCCCAGCTGTACAGCACAGAGGGACTAGATGACTCCTGAGTCTCCTGTGAGACGCTGCAAAGGAAGTCACACTGGGAGAGCGTGCTGTGGGCCGAGATTATTTGCCTGGCAAGCTTTGCCCAGTTCAATCTTTTCTGGCAGGAAGTTTCTCTTCTCCTGAAATGTACTTCTTTTTTCGCCCCCCCCCCCGCCTCCTTGGTGAAGAATAGCAGAAGCATAAGCAACGTGCATAAAAGAAAGACTGGCAGCAACTAAAAGGCCCCATGTTCTCCACCTCACTATAAATAACCCCACATAACTGATACTGTATTTGTTTTTAGGGCTGAGCCTCCAGCACCTATTAGCTGAATTTTCAATGTTGTCGTTCTCCCCAGTTGAATCAAAACCAGCCAAGGATGAAGGCTAGAAAAACAGGGCAACGGTAAGGTGTTCAACCTCGCAAGTGAAGTGGCTGAGATCCTTGGGATCAGTCATCCATTCAAGGAATCCAGTGCCTCTCCTCCAGTTAACCATCCTGCCTTTTCCATCCTCCATGCTCTATATATTGTCCCTCTATACTTCAGGTTTATACGTGTTTCTTTAGTACCAGCACACATCACCCCGCTATCATTAAGTGAAAAAAAGACTTTGCTGCCCATCAAACCCAGTAATCTATGAGACTGAACACCTGGTATAAATTGTTCCGGTGGGAGCATTCCCGTTACCTCTTCCTGAACCATTACCTTCTCACTCTCATCATCGTCCTCACCACAGAGCAGCAGTTGACAGCTTCTTTCTGAGAAGTACTGAACATCAGGAGACTGTTCCAGTCTCAGGACGAGTAAGAAGGGAGGCCCAAATCTCCTCCTTTCAACAGATCATTTAAATCTATGTTGTACGATTGCACATCATCTTCCTCTTCTCAAGCGCAATACATTTTAAAGCCTGTTAGACATGTTCGCCTCTCACTGTTCTTAACAGAAGGTGAAGCCCTCGGTCCTCTGAGCTAGCTCTTAGTTTCCTATCTAGATTATAATCAGTTTAGATCCATGCTCTTCTATCAATATTGTTCATTAGCTTAAACGCCTACTCGCTCGAGCCTGACTCTACCCTGCCATACTGGCTACTCATAACCCTCCTCTGCATTTGCTTTTCCTGGGTTAATCAGACAAATATTCCTAGCGTACTCTTGTAGATAAGCTTTGTTCTTTTCCAGTAACCCTCCCGGGTGTATTTCTGTACAAGTTTGTCTTTCCTGGCCACGGTTTATCAGAACTGGACACAGTAATGTCTCACTAGTCACTCAGAAGCATGACTGCGTGCACACCACAGTCACATTTGTTTTTTCACAACTGCTTTAAATTGGCAGCTTCCTTTCATCGTTGACTAATAAACCCAGGTATTTTCCCATTACTCTGCTGGCGGGTTCCTGGATTTATACTATAAATACTTACTAATCCATACATGTATTATCTTGCATTTTGCGCTATTACATGTTCTTGTAGGCTCACTTTCTTACTTGAAGGTCTCAAGTCACCAGGAGAAATGAGATTATTCACTGAAATTATTACTCAGTTCTGACCAGGCTCTGCACTGTTTACAAATGGATTCTGACAGTCTGTAAAAAATTCTGTGTATCTCTTTGGTACTGAATATATTTATGTCACACAGATGCGTGGGGTTTTGGTTTTGCTTTGGTGTTTTTTGACTACACGGGCATTGCGAGAAGCCAGCGAATAATCTGCTTTCTTCTAGACAGAAGCAGCTATGGGCATCCTACTAAAATAAATTTGTTTTGAAGCTTTGCAGTTCAAAAAAACCCAAAACCAAAAACACAGAGAGAAAAAGCCAAAGAGAAGGCCCAAGCAAAACACCAGAAAGCTTTAAACACTGCAGGCGGCGAGCACTTAACCAAAAGACTCAGACAGAGGAGTGCAAATGTGCCCCAAAATGCCAGAAACACATCTGCCACTCAAAAATTCCCAGCTAGGTTTGGAAACATGAAAACAAGTCAACAAGGAAGCAAAACTGGACTTGCCTGGAAAGCAGGCTGACACCTTAGGCCTTGCTTGAGATGAAGACGTGAGAGTGCAAAGGAAAGAAATGCAGCCCCAGGAGCGAGCTCCTTTTCTGACAGCTTTCGGAAAGTATGTGAACAGCTGACTAATGGCTCTGGCTGAACCTTAAGCCTCTCAAGGAAATAAAGTATTTTCTCCCTATATCAAATCAGTCCAACCAGCGACGTTGGCGAAAAAGAAAAATATGAAGGGTTAAGGAGTCTGTCTCACAGTAAAAAGACTCACATCCCATTTACTTTCGCACACACGAGTGGGGTTAAGGCGGTGGGCCCGGGCCCTCCGCAGACACCTTCAGCCTCCGGACAACTGCCAGGTTTGAAACAGCAAGAACTTACCACACCACAGCCCCCTCCCCCAGCAACACCGGGAAGCGGAACCGGAGAGCCTACACGGGATTTCCCCTCGGGTGGCTCGGAAAGGCCTCTCCTCCCTCCCC
>JANZLQ010000008.1:5448490-5519640 GCA_026212715.1 Elanus axillaris | reverse complement strand
CACCCCTTGAAAATGTGACATATTCATGCTACTTTGAGTTGCTTTCTGTGGAAACCATGAAAATTTGAGACAATGCTTATAACCAGACTCTTCTAATGTGGTTTTTTGGCTGCTTCCCTGCCCCTCCCCAGCTCATTGTATAGGTATTCCTTTCCAAGATTTATTTATTTTTCTTCGTAAGGTTAAGTGACATGATAGTTTCCATATGTGGGCACTGAAAATGAATCTTTTTATCCCCTCCTGCTTTTTAGGTATTCTTTGGACTTTTATTGAAAAAGCCAGGTAGGCAAGCTCCTTTTGTATGCATGTTTAGTTTAGATTGTGCTAGTTTAGAGTATAGCATATTTTCTTTACAATGCCCGTATCACTTAACATCATTTTCTTTTTTGGGGTCTTAATTGCTGATGTAGCTCATGTTGTTGTAGAGGTGTGTGAATAAATATGGATAGCTACAATTGTCAAATAGTAGAACAGTATATGGCAAGACTTCTTAAATTTGCTTTCAGTTGCGCAGTATTGTTTGATCATGTCTGTGTTGTAAAAATGCTATTTAATGTGTTAAAGACCAAATATAACAGTGACTTTAATGGCTTTCATAGTTTAGTACAATAATATAGCATGAATGCTTGGAGTTGAATGTTTTCTATCTTGTTCTTCATTAAGCTGTTTTGACACAGATTTTTGCAATGACTATTTGGAAAACTTTTATCAAAAAAAATCATTGCTCATTAGAATTTCTGTTTTGCTTTGAATTTGTTTTGCCTAGAGGACAATAATTCTTTAAATACTGTTTTTTATAGCCAACACAGTTGGCAGTAACTTTAATCTTTTCTTTCAAAATAGCCATGCTTCTCTACTCTTCAGTTGGATGGTGTATGGATAGAAACAAATTTTGTTGTCTGGTCATACATAAAACATTCTGGGTAACAGTACGTCTAGTTAAAACTCTTATACTAGCAGTCATACTCTTTGGACTGAAATTTCTAAAATGGACATCTTTGGTGATTGAAAGTTTTTAGATGAAAATTTGAAATGTCTCAGTAGGTGACTCTCCCAAAAATCATTAAACCCATTCCTTTTCTAGTTTTCCCCTTAATGATTGTCAGATTTTATTTTATTTTTTTTGCACCTAAAACCAAACCTGGGGTTACTGGTTATTTAATTTCTGAAATATTGCAAGTGTTGCTCAGACACCTTTTTTTTCCTTCCTTTTTTTTTTTCCTTGTAAATTGTGTAGGTGGTATGTGATGATAACGTTTTGAGAGAGAATAGGGAAGCAATTGGGACTGCAGTGCTAAATTGTCCTGGCACGTAGTGACTTGCACAAAGATTTACGTGATCGTTAAGGTAACGAGAACTGTAGCTATCTGCTTCTTCATGCTCTCGTATTCATTAGCTTCCTGCTGGTCTGTTTTTTTGGAAACCTCTGGGAAAAAAACCTCAATACAGGACTAGTATTCAGTTTTTGCTGCACTAAGGCAGTACAGTTTACAATGATGAGTGCAACTCGAACACTTTCTTTGTCAATAGATTGCATTTTAGCAGCTGTGTTGCCTTAAATCCTAGTCTAGACAAGAGAATTAAAGGTGTGGTATGAGCATGTTATCCTTTCTCAATGTTGATGTCATGGGGCTAGCTCAATTAGTTGGTGCTGTACTCTTTAAAAATGCAATGATGACTATTTTAATTCTTGTCTTGATTAGGCCTAGCCTAGGTGAAAGATCAGGTGAAGGACAAAAAAAGGAGTAAGCGTTTTTTAGAGTTGATTAGCTTGTTTTGACACATGGCGTCTCATGTACTTAGAGCTTTAACAACTTTTAAAACATTGTTATTATCTTCTGCAAAAAAGTCAGGGTAATGAGGCAGACATTAAAGCGTTTTAAAGTTTTGGAATGTAATAGCTTAGGGTAGTGGTCTCGGGTAAAATAAAATACAACTCTTTATAGAATGGTTTGGTTCTGGTTAACAAGTAGCCACCTTAACTACAAGATTAATAGTGTTTGAGATTCCCATGTGAGTATCTACTCAACTACAATTTAATCTGAACTGGAAATGAATTGGATAAGGGGCGCTGAACTTAAGTGCTCTGAATGTTGTGAAGAAAAGGTTTGGTTCCAGATTTCTGATTAACTGCAAAAAAAGAGGCTTTCAAGAAATAGCCACATAGATTGCCTCTGGGCTATATGTGTGCTTGATGTGACAAGCAAGTTTTGGTAGAAGAATGTACCCTTTGGCCTCTTACTCCTAATATATTTTACAGTATAGAGGGTAAGCCAGGACTGATCAACCTACTTTATCTGATTAGATCTGGTTGTGGTTTCCCACATCTTTTTAACTGCTGTACAAAATCTTGAAACGTTTTATAAATGTGCAAATAATTGGAATCCTTTTTTCTTTTGAAAAAGCCATGAACTTTGTAAGACCTATCTAGAAATGCATAAATTAAGCCTTTCCCCAGTAATTGATTTTCTTTTGAAATTTCCTTGCTATGTTTTCAATTTCACTTTTAAATTTTAGGAGCTTATTGTTTTTGTCAGAACAAAACAATGAATATGAAATGTTTGGGACTTATACCATTTCCCCCAAAGTTATAAATTAGTGGGGAAAAAAATCTGTTTGGGTTTTTTTTTCCACTCATGTCTGTATTTAATGCCAGTTGGCCATGATGCAGAATCCTGGACTTGTGTATTATTTTTTTTTAACTATGTGACAGCAGTCCTTATTTGTACATTGCTATTTGTACACTGCTTTTAAGAAGGTATGTTTTCAGTCTGTGGATTAATTTCTACTGCCAAAAGGACTTGATGTTGTAAAGGGTTTTCCTAGTAGCAATCTTCTATCTCCACGTTCAAAATTCACCCCTCTTCTGCTATAATAATTCTACTGAAAACCAGTGGGGTTTTGCATTTTTGTGGCTTAGGGTGGGTTGTTTGGTGGGGTTTTTTAACTTCAGGAATTCCATTTCTTTTTGAAAATAATGTGGAGGGCAGAAGATGATCACCTTGAACCATTTCTTCTAGAGTGTTTTATCATATGCCTTTCATACATTCCATCACCCTCCCCCCCCCAAAAAAAAAAAAGTTTAAAAAAAAAAAAATCTAACTGATCTGAGTGCTTCTCAGTCTCCGATGAAATCCAGGCTCTCCATCTCACTGCTTAAAGAAGACATCTGCTTTGCTAGCCTCAGAAGCAGTTAGATTCTTAGTAGCTGACATGCAGGTTACTCCCTACAATGCCTGGAAGAGAGAAGCGTGAGTCACCTTCTGCTGGGTTAATGCTGCGGTCCACAATCAAAATCCAAGCGGTAATTTGGAATGAATTCTCCCATTCCTTTTGTCCATTTGGGTGTGGTGTTAAGTTTGGGGAGGGGAGTGGGGGGGTGTCAATGTAGTGCCAATTAAATCTGTTTGATCTGCTTGGGTTCCTTAACAGATAACCTCTTTGGTATATAGTGGGAGTTTTGGGGGTAGGAGAGGTTGGTTTCGTTTTTGTACCAAGTGTGCAGGATGCTGTCCAAAGCAGGGAATCCTGGCATTGATCTTCTAAACATGCAATGCACTGGAGGAGATGCCTGCCCCCCTCTTTTCTTGCATTTCATTAAGAAGTGAGAAATCAGTCTTTCAAAATAGCTTAGCATTTCTTTTTGTGTCAGTTCTTTAGGAATCTGCTTTTCTCTGAGGTGTGTAGTCCTGTTGTAGCAAACTACTTGAACTATATCTCCTTATGTGTATAGAATCTCTTCTCTTGAGAGGCAGGCCCCCTCACTGATCAAAACACTTGAATTCTAAAGGAATGGGAGAAAAACAGAAGGCACTATGTCGTCATGGAGTAACAGCTGACCTTTCCTGAAATATGGTGGTCACCTGGACTAGGGGAGTCTTCTGGTGGCCATTCACTGGGTGGGATATTGGTTTTGCATTTTTGCAGTGAATTCTTAATCTAAGGTGAATAAGCAGTCCTGAGAAATCCCTGGGTTTCAGTCCCTAGTATCTTTCTTCAGCTTGTATACCTGGTCTTTTTCTGTTGTTGTTACTCCCTTGGGACTTATGAATTGGCCTTCATGTATTTGTATTTGCCTTTATAGTGGCAAATCTTCAACAGGAAGATGGAAGAGTATTTTCTCAACCTCATTTGTAGCTTAGTGGCTAGAGCACTCTTCTGGGGAAAGCATATGTGAAACTCTTATGACTAAAGAATGGTGTATGGTGCAGGTCTTTCAACCTCCTTGATCAGTTTTGTAATTGCTGTACTGCTACATTAAATGCAAGAAACAGTGTTGCCACTACTTGCTTTTATTCCAATAGGTTTCAGTGGAAGTGGTATCTGTTGTGGGTTTTGTTGAGTATCTTACTATTGGTGTGTTAGTAGACTCACAGAAGAACGTTAGTGAATTAGGCCTCTCAAGGGACTTGGCTGCTTGCATGCCTCATCTATAAATCCCAAAGAGCTTAAGTGTGTTGACCCTGTTGTGGTTCTAATATATGGCTCAGCTGAGCTTGCACAGCTGTAGACCTTCAGAGAGCTGCCTTGTTTTGACAAAAACTTTAGATGGACACGACCTGTCAAGAAATTAAGCGGCTAGGCAGAAATTTTGTGGAGCAGTCTCTTGGACATGGCTCCCTAAATTCTTCTGGAGTTCCAGTATATTTACCTACCTCAGTTTTCCATTCAAGCCCAGAAATATCTGCCATCATTTTTTTTTCCTCTCTTTACCTCCTGCTTTTTCATGAGTTTCATTCCTTATGTTTTGAGCAGTGAATTTCTGAATGCCTTTGTGTGGATCTTGTTAGTACAGAATATTGAGTAGACCGCTGACTTGATGATCATATCATCCACAGCTTGGGCTTGAAGATTCTTGTACTTCAGATGTCTTCCTTCTTTAAAATATGCACAGGTTATATTATATTGCTGATTATAGCATTATATTTGGAGTAGAATCTGCTTAGGTGACTATCCTCATACAAAGGGATGAAGGACTCTTTCCTAGGAAGAAACCGGAGAAGCAGATGATATCAAGATAGCCTGCTGAGAGTCTGTAGAGGTTTAATGTTAACTATCAAATGTGAAGAAATTTGATTAATTAGTCTTTGTAGGCATCTCTTCTGTGTTTCCTCTAGTTTGGATGTCTGCAGCCTCACTTAACATTAGAAGCTGCAGATGCTCAGCAGGCAATCTTCCTGTCATCTGCTTCTCCAGCAGTTGTTACAGGCCAGCCATGTGAGAGAATCGATAGCCTTCTGCTCCTTGATCCTCTGTGATGTTCCAGAAAATTCAGGCATGATGGCACATTCTGGAATTCCACTCAAGCCAAATTTTCCCAAATTTGACTCAAACTGTGGAGCAGCTAGGCTGCCTGTAGATGTGGTGAATGAGTGGCTCTGTTTTGATGGGATTAGGTTTGAAGAATCTTCTGCTGCCTTTAAAGGTAACATTATGAATCAGATGATAACTTTGCCTGGACTGTGTGAATGGATATCTAAAGGTCTTGCCTCTAGTCTGGCACTCTACACATTACAGCTGTTCCATCTGGGATTGTGTAACCTCTGTTACTTACTGAAGTGTCATTGTCTTATGTAGCTGATGCAAATGTCTTATGAGTCTGTTTACCATCTAGCAGGTTTTGGTCAAACCTCTTGTAACCTTTTTATTTCTAGTGCTCTCTGTAACTGGATTTCATAGCAGCCAAAGTCAGATGCTTGCTACCTATCAGTTGAGTCTGTCAGCAACTGTTGGCAAGGAATGCTGTTCCTATTACCACTCTGAGTACCAGTTTTTACTTAAAGGTCTGGCCTTATTGTGGAAATAGCCCTGTGCCTCAGATTCTGCACTGGCCACATAATTGGAGGATCGCTGGACTTGCTCTGCATCTGTGTGAGGGTGGTTTTCGGGAACCGTAGTGAGCAAATGCAGCCCTTGGACAGCCTCCTGATGGACCACAGCTACTGTTCTTTTCATCTTTTTGATTTATACTGTCGGTTACGTTTGTAATTGCCAAGAGTTCAACTACTGGGCAGCTGTAACATTTATAGACAGGATACATAATGTGAATGTTTAACTAAAAGCAGGGCCAGAAGGGACTGGCACTTGCAGACAATATGAACCCTCGGGCATGCTACTAAACTATAGTGAACATGTTGAAAATACCATTATCTTATATTATGTCTAAGAATTATATCACAAGAAGCTCAGGATAAGCATTGTGGTAGTCTGATCTGCTGATGGAAAGGTGGTTTCTCCTAACTGCTTCCTCTTACTACTTTCATAGCTCTTTGATTAAACAAATCTACATAGTTCAGGTTTTACTTACCAAAGTTTACAATACAACTGTGTTTTGAAAAGGGAAATAAAATATATGGAAAGGTAGGGTCAGGATACTTGAACTTAAAATGTCCAGGCTGCTCTGGAACATAAGTAAGAGGGGAAAGGAGGGTGATGTGCAGGCCGTGTATTGTGGGTTTTACTGGTGTATCCCTCTGATATGGACACACTGAGAAAAAAAAAAAAAACTGCGGTTACAAAGTTTTCACCTCTGAAGAATTTCTGCCTTGTAGACTCAATATACGATTTTGAGAATACAGGGTAAACTTTTCTTTTTTCCCCAAGAACTTGGTCATTCAATATGATTTGCTTTTTATTGCAGGATATTGCTTTTTTCTTTATCTTGTTCTGACCCTTGTAAACTGTATTTGGCCAAAATATACCAAAAAAGTATCCTTTTTTTAAAATCGAGATGAGCATATTCAAGAAAGAAAACAAATCACCTAAAGGTGTGAAGTCACTGAACTTAGCATATGTTGAATTTTCCTCCAGATGGTTTTTATTTAGAAATAGTGACTGCCACCATGGTAGCTTCATCTGCCAGAGAGGAACAATGGAAAGCTCAATCGTGGATGAAAGCTGAGAAGGCACACCTTGCAAGTCCCTTATTACTCTAAAATTAAGCAATTGTATTGCCTTCCTAGCTGGGATAATTGGACTGGTAATTGAAGTCTACATTCTTCTCCCAGAGATGATCAAAACGCCTTCCTTTGAACGACTTTCTGTCTGTCAGCAAGAAATGTGGTTAGATTAAAAGGACTGGGAACAGTCTGGGCTGCACACACCTTCATATTAATTGAAATGGCCTTTCTGCATAGGACAACTTAATGTGGAAAAAAATAATTAGTGGACTTCTTTCAGGAAATTCTAGTTACCAATTAGTCATTCAATGAAGAAAGTGTAATGGACACTAGGGTGTGTGGTACCTTTAAGTATAGGCTCTTTCTTAAAAGAAGACCAACTTTCTCAAATATTTTCTTACCATTATTACTGTCACTTTTGAGGGTTAAGTATACAAATTATCATCCTTTCTGTTCCTAGAATGTGTCTAATAGACATTTAAATATTTGGGTAATATTTTGTTTCACAGAATGAAACAAAGTAGGTTACAGTTTAGCATATTTCACAAAGTGTTAGCTGCCTAAATGTTGCCATTTTAAAAATAAGTTTACTCAGAGAGACAGACAGTTAAAAGTCAGACAGCCAAAATGTACATATATACACAAATATACGTGTATATGTGCAGAGGAGTTTTTCAGTCTTCCAGCCTGCGGGGTCTGGAGCCAGTACAAAAACCAAAATGTGGATTTCACCCGGTTCTGCAGTCATCTTCTATTTAAAACAGTTTTAAATAGGCTTTGTCCAAATATGAAAATCTTGTCACTAAGTTACTTTCTGAACAAATTTGGTTAAACCAATGTAAAGCCACGTTATTTGCTTCCTGCCTAATTTAAACAATATTAAAATTGGTGTCCATGTTGGAATTTGCAACATTTTAAAGAAATTATTTAGGCTGGCCTGGCTTGTTTGGTTTTTCTCCCTCTGAAAAAAAATGTCAGTAAGTCACCTTGTTATGAAGGTTTTCATTCTTTTTCTTTCTCCCTCCCTCTCTCGCAGACGCATGCACACGTTGCTTTTTCTGTCAGCTAGCAGAGCCCATCCTGTCCGTCAGTTCAGCTGAGTAACTGTCTCTTTGGGTGACACAGGCCATCAGCCAACGTACAGCCACCGGCAAAATGCCGGCGCAGAGGTGTTCCGGTGCCCTGGGGATGCTGGCAGCCAGGAGCCTCGGGCTCTGACCCTGGTGCGCCCACTCTGCTGCTGACACAGCTTCGGCACCAGCCAAAGCAGCCCTGTGCCTAAAGCCGCAGAGATGCCGCGGCGTGGGCAGCTGCGTGGTGATGGAGATGCGCAGGCTAACCTTGCTGGTGCAGGCATGGCCTAATAGCTGATAGGGTTAATGCGTGCAAGGTAAAATGGTCTTCAAGGTGACTGAGTGCCACAAAGCGTCTTCATAGCCAACAAAAGGGCTGTCAGACAGGTTAGTAAAACTCTTCTGGGAAAAGGGACCTTTTTAAACCTAGACTAGACCCAACAAAATTAATATTTATACGGTAGTTAAAATATAAATAGCTCAACATCAGAGAGGGTGAGTATATCTGAGCTCCTCATTCTAGCTGCCTTCATTTTAATAGTTAACCCAAATATTAGATTTGAGATATACATGCATGTAAGGAAGAATAAATTGTTTAGATTTTACAGGTTTATGTACTAGATACCCTATATGTTATGTCATTTTATAAACAAGTTCTTACTAGGAAAGTTCTGGATACTAGAATGTGTAAACTTCAGTTTCAAGTCTTCTAATATATTCAGGATGCTGATTTAGAATGAAGTCGTCTGTTGTTTTTCTTTAATTGGTACCTGTCTTATTGTTGGAAGAATGAAAAAAAGCTCCCAAGAGAATTATTTCTGAGGTTTATGCTCAACATAGAAGAGAGGTTATCAGTAAATCATACTTTATATTTGCCGCGTAGAGTTAGTATGCTGGGAGGCAGTATTTTATACTTGAAGGTGAACCAAAACCCAAACATATAACAAAACAAACAAACCCCATGTGACTTTGGAAGCTCTTATTTTTGTATATTCATCTTTAGATATGGAAACAGTTTCACTTAACTGGCTGATGTGTTCTTTTTGAATCAAATTTCTAGAGTTACAGAGTTGAATTGTTAAAGATGGAGGCGACTTCTGAAAACTGTGGAGAAAAAAAGACTTCTCGGTGCTCCGTTCATTCAAACGCTCCAATTATTTAAACCAGGCTTATGGTAACTGGATAAATTATTCTGTAACTTTCTGAAGTCACAGCAGAATGTTTCTCTTACCCACATTGAAAGTCAAATGGTCTGGTAGAAACTCAGCAGGAGTGAAGAGGCTTTCAGAGCATCTGCTAATGAAACTAGTCAAGGCCTTCAGATTCACATCTGTTTTTTCTTTGTTGCTCACAAATTTTATTTTGGTAAAAGAGGGCTTGACTATAGTCAGAAGGATATGAAGTCGTAATACTACTTCTGAAGTAAAAGAGAAAATGATAGAACTTGTACTATTTTCTCCTAAATTGGTTCACTGTGCCAGCGTGGCCATTTGCTTAGAGTTTCTGTAAAACAGTCTATCTTCTGAAAAATACCCAGAGTTGTAACCTAATTGTACCGTTGTGAGGAAAATCTGTCTCAACAGAGCATTTTTTGCAAAGTTTTCTTATATGCATTGTAGGGTATTTTTATTAGCTTGAAGGACATTAAGCTGTATTCTTCTTTGGTTACTAGGGCAACAAGGAAGTCTCTGCTTCGTACTAGACACACAAATTCTCTTCAGGCTATGCAATATCATATAAACTCTGGTATCTATCTGCCTTAGCTTCTACATGAGGATTGATGGGAGAGCAGAAATTTATACCAGCTTGTTTGCCTCCTAATCCCGTTATTTTTATTTTACTTAAGTTTCAGTGACCCAAAGCTAGGTTCTTTGCAAAAGGTCAAATTATTTAGAAAGTAAATAAATGAAAGCCACTATGGCATTGCACTTCATGTCCATGTGTAATGCTTAGTTCCACAGACCAGATAGTGGCAATCAAATTGTAAGATTTTGTGATCCAGGCTTGCGTATCTTTTCAGAGGCTAGATCTGGATAGTGCTGAAAGTCAGCAGCTCTGACTTCTTGCAGTAAGAAGGTTCTTACCTCGACATGGAGGAGAAACTGTTGCTTTCTGTGTGGTTTTGACTGGACAGCATGACATGATCATTCCTGAACTCTAATCCTTTGGAAGCAGGTGATGCTACTAAGAAGGTTTTGAATTAATTGTCAGGCCTATTCTTGAAGGCTGTAAAAGTGTGATTTTAATGAGCTAGAGAAAATCCTATTAGAATAGTTTAAATAAGTTTTGCAGTGGGATTTTTATCAGTGATTATAAATTGGTTAAAGGAATATAAGAATGTGTTGACTTTAAAGAGTGAAATAATACCTTACAGGACTATAGTCTTCTGGCCCTTTCGAAATGCATATGCATTTGACTATTTTTGCTACCCCAAGTTTTTACTTCGGGTATCCATTAAGAAGTTTCACTTTCTATAGTTTAAATAAACAAGGATAAAGAGATTGAAGTTGTCATTAACTTATGCTTGAGCTTTAGTTAATTCTGTAAAATCTGGTTAATGCACTTTGCTTTCATAATTCTAGGATATATGTCTATCTTGAATTCTGTAAGTACGATTATCAGTTTCTCTATATAAATGAATAGCTATAAATATTTGTATAGCTTTGGCATTTGTTTCTCAGCTTATTTTCTAGAGAAACAAGCCTTATGCACCTCAGTTGTCTGCTTGTCTCATCTTTCTCCTTTACCTGCCAGTAAGTTTTTAATTCTGTGGCAAAGTTAAACTAAATGAAATGCTAGGACAAGTTCCCAAAGAGGTCGTGGAAGGTCTGTCCTTGGAGGTTTTCAAGACTGAACTGTACGTGGCCCTGAGCAAGCTGGCTGAGATCTCCTGGCTGACCTTGTTCTGAGCAGTAGTTGGACTAGAGACCTCCCAAGGTCCCTCCCTGCCCCAGTGGGTCTGTGGTTTGATGTCTGGAACGAATTAGAAATCTAAATAATGATTAAGTTCTATCTGAATTGTGGGAAAGACACCCTGTCAGTGCTCTAGTTGTGGAAGAAACTGTGGCGTGTGCTCAGCCCTAGTTATGGACTGGAGAATGGTGAGGGGAAGAGTTGTAGGCAGAAGGAAAAACTTTAGAGCTTAAGCACTGAATGAATCTGTAAGAACTAGACCTACCATTGTCCTCAAATTACTTCGCAGACTCTGTGTTTTATAGAAGGGCTGGATGCTGCTTCAGCTTTTACAGATGGAATTTTAACAGTATCTTGGTCTCAAAGATTTTTCTTTAACCCAGCTACAGGCATAAACTTTGATATATCTGAATTGGTCACTTTTTGGTCACTGAATTGGATAAATCTCTTTGGTCACTTTCCTTCTTCTCCCGCACCTTTGTCAATGCTTCCTTGTGCAGTAAGTTTACAGTATATTTCAAAATACTACAGTAATTCATCTAAAGGATTGCATGTCAAGAGACATGGTCCTGAGAGAAACTTCTTGCAACAAAGCATGTATTGAGAGATAAATGGTAATGCATGTTAGGGTCACTCTTAAGTTCTTTGAACACAGCAATGTAATAAATTAAAAATCTGAAACAATTAGAATCCGTAGATTTGCTGTATGATATGCAGGAGGCTTATATTGCTTTTGCTGGGTATCTGCATTTTTCACTGCCTTTGCAAAGAGACATATTCAATCCTATATCATCAGAATCTGCAAGCTTTTTGACCTTGTAGAAGTTCTGTGCAGAGAAGCGAGGAGGAGGAGAAATCCCTCAGTGTCAGCTTATGTTTTAAGATATTGTGAGCCCTTGCAGTTTTTGCTCAAGCCAGTGGTGTTGAAGTGAGGTAACAGTCTGAGGTACACCTAATCCAATAGCTTTATCCTTTTTGATGGCAAGCTTGATGTTGGTGCAGAATCTGCCCTAATGTTTCTGTTCTCAGTACTTGTAAAGAAAACCTGAAGATTTATGGTGTTACATAGCCTAGTGCTGAGAATAGCTGGGATGCAGGGCGTTTTTCTCTTGAAGAGCAAGCAAAACTGCTAATGCATCCTTCAAGATGTTCAGATTGCCTCCATCGCTAAGGATGGAAGTCCTCAGAAGTGTTTACATGCCATAAGCATTCAGAAGTTAAAGCTGACAGCTGCTGTTTTCTTCAGATGGAGAATGGAGATACAGAGTTCAAGGGAGTTGCTAGAAATCGCAGTCAGTTTGTAACGGGATGGAACTGAACCCCCATCTCTTAAATTGTGTGTCAGCACTCCTCTCGCTTGATGTTGAATGTTTTCTGCAAGGTATCGAAGGATAAAGTTTAATTATAAGTAGTTATGTCTGGAAAAAATGGTCATTTTAAAGAATTGTCTTTTTTTTAAGACTTTAAAATACAAATAAAAAGTCGATGGTAGTCTCTTTAATTTTAGCATCTTCCATATGTTGTACATTTGGTAGGTACTGAAAAACTTGACATATCCAGTCATGCTCGTTACATTGGAATAAACATTAATATATTAGCATGGCATATGGCTTGAAAAATATTTAAGGTCAGAAAACTAATGCAGTCATTAAGAACAATTTTCTCTTATGGACGCAAAGTTTAAATTCTTAAATATGAGGACTAATTTTCAAGATGTTGAGCCATTCCTACAGCTAGTAGCAGCAATTTTCAAAAAATTAGATGCTCAGCTTTAGCGTCTGGAAATTTTGAGCAAGAACTTTGTATTTAAGCAACTATGCTGTGCCTCATAATTTGTTCATCGTTTTCTTGACAAGTAGACTTCTTTCAATGCAAACTGAGTATAGAGACAGGAAATAAGTGAAATGGATGCACCTGTGAGAATCTCAGATTCGTAGGACATTCTGATTTTCCTGTTGCTTTTAGAAACAAGAGAATTAGTCATGATAAGAAAAAGTCAGGTAAAACACTTGCATTCTATATAGAACGGAAACTTGTGGTTACTGCTTTTTAAACTATACCAAGGAATAGAAAATTCTTATTTGAAAATTCCAGTCTTCCCAAGTTGCTAAATGTGGCAAGCACTTCAGGATTTCAACAAGGTGATGTTGATGCTCGATTGTATAAGATGAGAATTTTGATTAGCATAGAGAAGGAACTCAAGGATTAAAATATTGTTTGGATATGCTCACAGCAAACCTGCTGCTAAGCAGGTAGATGTTATATATCACTTAGAGTCTTTTCAGTCTTGATAATAGGCTTCTGTGTTAGATGTGAATTTTAGTGATAGATATTAGGGAGAGGTGGAAGCTAACTGTTTAAGGTGGAAGCTAACCTCTCGTTTGGAAAGGCTTTTGACCATCTGAAGCGCCAGTGGATGAGAACTACTGTTACTCCCATCTAGGCTCCTTGCTGTCATCCCCAGTGCTCAAAGTGCTGTCTGCCTGTCACTTCCTATGCCAGAGCCTTACTTCCAGGGGAACTGATTATGTCATTGAACATAGTTTAAACATTCATGGAGTTCTGCAAGCTTGCTGAGAAAAGGTCTCCCTAAAGTCTTGATGGTCAGGGATTTTTCTTTAGGACTTAGCTTTAGTGAATAGTGAACTCTTCACCCATAGGGCGTGTTGGCAGGCCATTGAATTTCCAGGTGATATTGCTGTTTTACCGTTGTGACGTTTACCATTGGGTGACAGAGCTGAAGACAGGCTGTATCTGCAGTGACTTGCAGAAGCAGGCCGAACACATGGAAGGAGTTTATTGTTACTCTAGTTCTCCCATGAGATCTTCGATGCAGAAAATCCTCTATAGATAAGAATTTCTCTCTGAAGCAATTGGAAATGACCTGGAAAGTTGTTTAGTGTCCTTCATACAGAAATGATATGCATCATCCTGTTGCCTCTGTTGCAGCAAAGGAATGTAGGTTTAGTGGATGGCCTTTGAGCATGTGTATTGGATAGTACCATGCACTGGTCTTGTCCCTTGGAAGGTCTCAGCTGTAAGCTGCCTAGAAATAATGTGTTCAAGTTCTTTGGTTGAAAAGTGCTTATAGTAACAGTTGGGAAGCAAATATATGTAGTGCTTTGTTACATTGGGTTCTGTTGTTGTTGTTGTTGTTTCTTGGGCTTTCTTGGGCTTTTGCTTGAAAGAGAACTGTTTCCTCTAATTACGTACAAGCACAGTACCAAGGGTGAGCCTGCCAAATAACTTCAGCAAAACTGGCATTGGTTGAGACTTTTCCTAGACCTTGAAACCAAACTGGAAAGTGTAAAGCTGACTGTAATAACCACAGAGCTGAATTGCCTTTAAAGTATTTTATTTAAGTTGAGGCGATTATTTCCAGAAAGCTTCATGTACAAGAACAAAGATTAGTTTCTGAAGCCTCCTCAAAAGCGATATGGTGTGCTGGTTATTTATTATTCTAATATTATTCTTCAAGTTGTTTTACAATTATTATTTAATTTGCTGTCCTATGAGTAAGTACAATTATCCTGACTTTATTTATATACCTCAGTCTATCCATCTGAAGAGTTTGTTTCCCAAAGGCTATATAACGAGTTCATGTCAAAGCTTAGAACAAAATGTTAGATCCCTAGTCCTGCAATTAGGCCATACACTGTTCTTTAAAGCAGACTAATTCATGACTCAGCCACCTAATTGCAGTGGGACTTCCAATAAGCTCTTTAACATTTACTCTAAAAATGATTTTAAGACTCTTTTTTTAGTTGGGAGTCATTGCTTAAGTAATTAAATCGTTACACAATATAGCTTACAAAACTGAATATTAAATGCAATTAATTGGTAAACTGGAATGACTTGTTTGCATTGGAATGGTGGGGGTTTTACAGCTGTTCTGTATGGATTTACCTCAGAAGCTGTAATAATTTCCATTAGAGAGCAAAGTGCTCAAACTTTGCAGAAACTTACTTGGGTTTAGATTTACATATCTATCTCCTGACACATTCTATACAAGTATACAGGTATAGGCACATCTTCATTGGTGTATGTTTGCAGGACTCCATGGAAAAAGATACAGCTCTGCAGACTGAGCCCCTGCTGTTGATTTAACTCGTCATGTTGAAATTTGTAAAGCTATCAAAATACAAAGAATCAGGGTTTGGAAAAAGTGCAATGTCTTCTCTGGCGGAATTTCTTAAGACAGGGTAATAATTGCTATAGAAGTATGTATGTATTTTTCCTGCTGCTTTGGTTCCAGAATTGGAAGCTTTCAATAAAGGGTTAAGATTGTTGGTTTGTTTTCCCCTTGACAATTCTGTGGTCTTGTTTCCTCTCATCCAGGTGTTAGAGAGGCTCAGAATCAGTCTAGGGAACACTGTGTGTCTTGTCTTATCTTCTGAGGCTGATGTGAGTTGTGGCTGTTGAGGGTTCTGCATTAAATGTCCAAGGAACTGTGTTAAAGGGATAAGAAAAAGTCTTGATAGTTATGCTTGGAGTATGTTCTTTCTTGATGAGGAAACTTCTAATTCAAGTTATGACAGATTTTACTGCAGGCAACTTAAGTTTGCAAGTTACATAACAAAATAATGTTTAGTAATATTTAAGTATGAGTTTGTAAACAATCTAATAGATTTAACTGTCATTTCTGATACTTCATTTCATATTGCCCCAGAATTCTTTTACTGTGTATTTTGGCAGGATTCTAACTGCAAGTTTAAACTACAAGTCTAAAATGAAGAATAATTCTTTTTACTGATTTTCTGATATTATTTGCATCATCAGTGTCCCTCGTATCTTTATCCCTTAGTATTTCAAAATGGAATGTAATTTATCAAAACTGCCAGAAATACATTCTTAAAAAAAAAAAAGAGGGGAAAGACCCCCTGCCTGTAGAAGATGATAAAGGTAGTTTAGTACTAGAGACTCCTTTTGATTAGGATTAGTTATCATGGATAGATACCTTTACATTTCAGTGGTCCCAGTATTTAACATGTAAAGCTAGAAATCATACCACAAACTTCAACAGGACTTAAGCTAGTTATAAGAAATAGTCTTTAAGAGAAAAAAAACATGTATTCTTAATTTGTTTTTATTATACAGAAAGTTTCTGCATTTTAGTTGAAGATATTTGGCTCTGGTATGAAGCTCAGGCAAAAATCCTAGAAAAGGTGCAAGACTTCCAGAATGTGAAATTAGAAAGCAGTAATCTATTGGAACTTTTTAATGTCTTCTCCTGTACTGGTCTATCTCACTTCTTCCCCCCCCCTCAGCTACAGTTTAGGGGTACTGGGCAATCTCTAGCATGGTTTAAGGTAACCTGATCAGTTTATTAGCCTTGGTGTACATAATTTTTTTAATTCTTACTCTTTTATTCTTAATTTTCGTTATATTTTCACAGCATGTCATCTTTGTTTTTATCTCTGTCCAATGACACCTCTAACCAGAAATCTGAAAAGTATCTTGTAAAAGAGATTCAGACATGATGCTAGGTACTACCCATGTTTTTCTTTCTTAATGAGAGTGGAGGTATTAAAAATGGGAGGTAAAAATCTCTGAAGATCATTTACATACCCTTCGTCTTGAAGCTTTCTAAATGTTTTAAGCTGTTATTCAAAGTATACATATTTACCTAAACAGAAACGTGGATAAAATATGTGCCATGTCAGGTAAGATAAAATATAGAAACTGTTTATCGCTGTGTGGCATGTAAGGCTGTGTAGTCAGTGGTGCATAGCTAGGCCACATAAAACATTTAAAGTCTGTATATTTATTGATTCCGCGTGGCTATGGTGTCCATCCTCAGGAGATCTGAAGGGTTTACTCTGGCCTGTTGGTCCCAGAACCTCGTTAAAGATGGATAACAGGATGCATTTTAGCATTGTTTAGTTATCTGTGACTGGGAAATACATGCTGGTTGTCTTTTTTGTATCTTGCAATTCCTAGACATGATGGTATTTGACTGCACCAGTGTCTTTCATGGGGCTATAAATGACTGCGGCCGTGTTACCTCTTCAGGAGTTGCCACTGCTCAGTATCTGTCATATTGGAGCTTAAGACAGTGAGATCATTTAAACAGGGTGAAGTACCTTGTTCTTTAAACGTGTTCTGCAAACACGTGTAATTGGTCTTGCAAAAATTTCTTCCTGAAGAGGTCTTGAAAAGTCAAGCCTTCCGTGCTGCATTTGAGTATATTTCTTACAGGCTCTGCTGTGATGTTTGCCCTAGAACACATACTGTGCTGCACTGATACAGATGAAACTGGCAGCAGTTCTCACTTTCAGGTGGCCCTCATGCTTTTCATTAGGAATAATCAGCGCTGCTCAAAGCTTTTCAGCAGTGCTGAGAAAATTGGATTTTCCTGCTGCAGGAACAAGGAGCAGAACTGTGCTGTTTCTCCAGCGCTAAGGGCACAGGCAGTGGGAGATGGGCTGCACTGGAAGGTAAGACCTCTGCCCAGCTGCCGTAGTGGGCTGAGCTGCCCTTTCACGTGTCCTGCCATGGCAGCACTAGTCTGGCTTTTCAGGACTGTAGGATAGGTAGTGGGGGTTTAGCCTCTTTTGCTCTGCTAAATGTATTTGCGAGTAGGTTAGATCCTACTTGAAGCTTTTGGAAGGATTTGTGAATTCCTGCGTTTGGTTTTTGTGGTTGTATGGAAGGGTTCCACGTTGCTGCGTTGGCATTGCAAGGTGGCTCTTTTTTTCCCCGATGTAAAGAAGCTGTTTTCCTCTTGGGTCACTGAAATTCAACAGGGTGAAAAGCCTGTGAGGAAGAGATGTTCTTCTTCCCTTCAAATTTTATTAGAATCGTGTTATTCCACCACATGTGAGCAATCACCCTTTCCCATCGTGAGCCTGTGCTGCCGCACACCACCTCAGCGGTGGGTGAGCCAACACCTGGCCAGTCCAAAGCTCTGTGAATAGCAAGTCAAGCCTCCAGGAGCAGGCTGACGTCGTCTCCGGCAAGATCAGCAGCCATGGTAAGAAGAGCGTTGAGCCTGGGATCTGCCCCGTACTCATCTGAAATAAATTTGCCCAGGATATGCTAAGTGAGGCAGGAAGCTCTGGCAGTGTTGGGACGTAAAGGGTGGAGAGCCAGCTTGAACTTCAGAGCTTGTAGAGTTTGATTCAGTTGAGAGCTAGGGTTTCCACGGTGTGTTACCAGAACTCCAAAAGTACAGGGTGGAGACCCTTGGGGACTCTGAATGAAGATAAGCAGGGGCTGGAACCACTACATAGAACCACATAGTTTCTGTAAAGACCTTTTAGTTTGCGTATGGCACTGTACAATGCACAGTCAATCCATCATCGTCTTGGTATTTGGAGAGTACGATACCCAGATGCCTGGTCTGGCTCTCCCCTACTCTGCTGGGGTCTGGCAGGACTGATACTGAACTGTATCCCATAAGCCTGTACTGGAGCCAGTCTTCTGCGCAGTACCCATGGACTGTTGTCCCAGTATTTGCCATATTCCAACCTCTATTATTCTAGGTAACGGATACAGACTTTTCTATGTAGAAAGACAGATTGCATGACTCTATACGTAAGTGTGTATTTTACAGGCAGGCATAAGTGCATATATTTTTTTATAAAATATGTCACACAAGATACATATATAAAAAGTATTTTCTCTGTAAAGTTGACTAGGCAAAATTTAGGTAATACAAGGATGTATTTTGCAAGAGCGACTTTATTTTTGCCCTCTGAGGTGGTATTTGAAAAGAAGACATAATGAGAGTTTTGCAGAAATATTTTCTTACACAATTTAATGTTGTAAAGTGGTTATTGGATGACTCTGGATTATTAGGTGAATAAGGGCTATTGACTATGGGATTCCCGCCTCATTTTAGGCTGTGAAGGTAGGTAGTGAATAGGGTAAATGCAAGAGGCAAAAGCAGGAAAAAGCAATACAGAGAAGTGCTTCTATCTGTTCCACCTAATAGTTCCTAGATGGTTCTGTGCAAATAAATTAAATTAGACTTTTCACATCTATCCTGTCAGCTCATCAGTTCTTCTTTTTGTTCTGCAGTATGAAGCTTCACTATTTCCACCACTCCATTTCCCAGGTGCTGAGTACTCATAGTAAACAGATCCTTAGCTATTTAGTTGCCCAGCTTTTCTAGGGTTCCTAAACCTTTTTAAAGCACTTGAATACTTCAGCGGAACTGGCTATAAATCTGCAACAAGTGTGAGGGTTTTTTTCCTCCTATGTTTCTCAACAAATTGGAGTGATCTTGCAGAATGAGAAGAGGGGTGATCTTGTGTTTTAATTCTGGCTCATCTACTTCTTCACTGAATGCTTCTCAAGTGACTGCTTTGAATTTCTCCGTTTTTCCCACTGGTAAAATTGAGAAGATAGAGAATACCTGGAGGAGCTGGTGGCAAGCGGGGGGAACTTTGGGCCCCTCAGATATCAAGAAGCGCAGTGAAGGTGTACCTGATTCCACTTTCATGGAAGGGTTTTTAACGCTGTACAGCAAATACAATAGGACACATGCATCTGAACAATAAAGATAAAGAGAAATATTGAATTGCTGTCTTATCTGTTGAATGCCATCCATCTTATGTAATTAAAGACTACGCTATCATGTGTTTAAACGCAGGAGGACAGATTTCAAGATGCTTGTGTGTATTTTGGTATGTAATTAATGGCAGCTTAGCTCTTGCAAGAGTTCCAAAGGTATCATTGTGCTAAATACTGTATATCCACAGGGTAAGAAATGGATTGTGTATCCTCAGATGGTAAATGAGGATAGGATAAATGGTGAAAGTGAGGAGGATTCTCTACAGTTATTGACCACAGTCCCAGACTGTGGATTAAATGACATTTCCGTAGTTAGCAAAGAGACATAACAAAGTTTAGCAGCTGCATCTTATGACGTAGCGGGACCAATTTTTGATACTGCTGTGGTGGTGTACGAGTTGCTGATGTGGTTGGAGGAGTCACTGCCCTTTTATTGTCTCTGACTCTGTAGGAGCCCACCATCCCAGCAGGAGAGCTGACAGGAGCACACAGGTTCCCTGCTCCAGTGCAGAGTCTTGACAGCTGAGTTTCATCATGGCTGGTAGGTCAGAGCAAGCTGCTGGACGTTTCCAGCTCTGCTCTGCTGCCCTGCCAGGGAGGGATGGAGGGTCAGTAATAAGTGGATTAAGGACAGCGATGTCCTCGACTGCTGCAGGTGTGAGCCATGACTCTTGTCTGTCCACAGCTCGGACTTAGTCAAGTGATTTGCCTCAAAGCTACTAAGCTTTTACTACTAAGCTAATAGGAAGTAGAAAATCAGGTTTAAATTAAGAGGGAACCATCTTTTTTCTCTTAGCACTTCAACTAAACGAAGATCTAAAAGCCATAATCAGTTTTTCTCTTAGTCCTTGTTGCTTTCATGAGAAAACCTGTGTTAAGAGTATTTTGGAAATAGGCCCAGTGTTTTCTTCTCTGCTATGGCAAATATGTAAATTTAAAACCTGACCGAACACTTTAGTTCCATGTCTGAAGAGGGTTTATGCATGTGAGGATGGAAAAAAAAAAGTAAGGTACTAAAAAAAAAAAAAAATTTGGCACAAATCCCTTCACAAGAAGGTACAAAGTAATAAATTCCTTCATAGCTTATATGATCTATTGTGCTGTCCAAGTTGGTGTTGAAGCAGAACTGTGGTAGTATTACCTGGAACTTTTTTTTTTCTTTTCAGCTTGTTTAACTGCCATAATGACGTGAATGCTGCAAGGCAGAGCTACATATTCTGTATTAGCTAATACATGTTTTTATATAGCAGTACTTTTGTGTCTATACAGTACTCCAAGGGGGCTACATTTCCTGAAATTTCAAATGAATTTACTGGCCCTTTGGTTTTCTCCCTTTGATTGCTAATCTGAGAGTTCCGTACATATTAACCAAAGATAAATGTACCCTTGAAAGGGAGAGTGTTGCATCCTTATCGCAAGCAGGAAATACAACATGATACCTGCTGAGGGAGAAGGAGGATGTGATGTTGAAGAGAGGGTTGGACATCCATCCTGTTCTACACCCTAACTGAGATTGCCAGCACAGAAAATATTATTATAGTACTAGTCTTTGTATTGTGGAGGTGTTCCCGACAGATTTCCTGGCGGGAAAGAAAATTCAGAGGAAGAAACATTCCCTAAAACTCCAAGAAAGCTCTGGGGGGAAAGAGATGAGCAACAAATGGCTAGAATGTGAAATATGCAAAGCATTTTTAAAATGTAAAATTTTTAAGATCATCCAAACGTCTCTTTCCTGTTGGGTCTATACTGTTTGCAAATAGATGTTTACAGTGAGAATTTTGCCAGTTTTTAAACATAATTCTTGCTGTTGTTTTTGTTTTGTTTTAAACTGTAGGTATGAGAAGGTGCCAGTAATTCTGGTTGGTAATAAGGTGGACCTCGAAAGTGAGAGAGAAGTATCATCAAGTGAAGGCAGAGCCTTAGCTGAAGAATGGGGCTGCCCCTTTATGGAGACCTCTGCTAAAAGTAAAACAATGGTGGATGAGCTCTTTGCGGAAATTGTTAGACAAATGAACTATGCAGCACAGCCAGACAAAGATGATCCATGCTGTTCTGCGTGTAATATACAATAGCATTAAAAATGACCTGACCTGGACTTAATTTGCAGAAATTTTGTAAGGTGGTAAAACTGTCTACTTCACTTCCTGGTTTGTGGGTCACTTGAAATACATCTGTAGTGAAGTAGCAACATTAACTCAGAGCTGAGCATTGAAAGTCAATCACTGACTCTGAATATAATTGGGTTAAATGACCACATCTCACCCGTTTTTCCCTTTGAGCACCTGCAATTTTATGGCATAGCCAGTTGATCTACAGGGTTGTTCCAGTTGAGCGTACGTGTGTTGTCATGTCAGACAGCAACAAGAGCAACTATTTCCGAAGAAGCTGGAAAACTTTTGGAAATGGGAAACAAAAGCAGTGGAGAGAATACGTCTGAAGACCATTCACCACTAGCATAAGCGCGAAAGGAGAGCCAAGTCTTTCAGTGTCTAATTACTGTGCTTCAGGACATGCGCTATCACTTGTGGCCAAGTTTGTTCAGTCAAATATGTTGATTTCACCAGAGCTTCTGACAGTGTTAGAAGAAGAGGCTACCAGAGACCTATCTATATAGTTTGGATTTCTTTCAAAATTGATGTTATTAGTTCTGCGCTTTATCCCACATCTTGAAATAGAAAACGTTGAATCAGTGTGTGAAATGAGAGGCAAGATCTGAAAACAAATGACGGGTGAAGAAACAGTCTGGCATTGGAATGTTTTAAATCTTTCATTTTGCTGCTCAAAAATGGAGGATCGCTTCAGGTTTTGGTCTGCAAAAAGCCAAACAAACCCTCTGTTTACAAAGCAGGAAGCATCTTTATTTATCACTTTACTGAACCAGGAGGAAGCAACTGTGATGAAAAAAAATTGCTGAGCCTTACTAACAAGGAACACTTTAATAGATTAACTAGTACCATCTTGTAAGGAAAATTAAGCCATGTTGCATCCATATGTTCCCTTCTGCAGAAACCTCGTGGGACAGTATGAACATCCTGCATTTTTAAGTTTGTTGAAGACAACAGTTTTTCTTGCCTTTAAGGGCTACGTTCTCTGGTGTGATCCCTAACTAACCTTTGAAAATCAAGTTTGCTATTTGATAGCTTTAATGTTGAAAACTTAAATTGAATAACCATGTGAAATCATTTGGTTCAAAGGTGAAATAGTTACGGTTGTAATTCCTTAGGTGAGTGTGGAAATGGCTCTTTAATTGCCTGACACACTATTGAAAGGTTGCCCCAATTATTGGAGTGTTAAATGGTGGGAGCAAATATTTTATTTTGAAAGGATGCTCAAGCTCTGACTTGCTAGTTTCATAGCAGTGAAGTATTTATCATTTGCATGACTAATGGCACAGAAATACCTATTCCGAAGTCTTACAATCAAAGTATAGAAAAGATTTCAATCACAATGTTTAGATTTTAAATGCTGGAGAGATTGTCTTGAGCTGGATTTTTATAGGTAAAGTTGGCCATAAAAATACAGAGTCACTGAGCCTGTGGACTAAATAACACCATGCGTTTATTAGTTTTTCAATCTTGTGCAGTAACAGTGTAGTTCCTTGTGTTTAAATGAGTGAAAATAGGGGTGCTGGGGTGTGTGCGTGTGTGTGTTGAGCGTGTATGTGTGTGTGTATATGGCCCTTAGAAATGCTGTAATTGGAGTTAGGTTTGAGAGTTTTGCCTCCATCTGCAGAACTTCCTAAAAATGCTCTCATCTGCTACAAAGGAAACTTGAGTACAAAACGCTTTGCAGATTTTCATACATAAATATCCTTAACATTTTGAATTATAGTTCAGTGGATGATAACTAAAGGAAATCATGTTAATGGAAGAGAACTGGCCATCTCTGCCCTTAATCTTTCAAGACCTTTCCACAACCGATGTCTCAAAGGGCATTAGATGTCGCAAAACATTAAGCCTTACTAGAACATAAATGTAGCCCGTTTCCCATCTACCTTGCAGAGCTTTCATTACTGTACTTTGTTCTCTTAGGGAGATAGGCACACTGTTTATGTCTGGCATCTGAATGCCCATGCTGGGTGCTCTGAATTGCCCTCCTAGAGGCACCTACCTCTTTCCATTGACTATATAGCAAACTTAGGCTTTTTACTTTGGTCCTCCGAGTCACACAACTTACATGCCTAAACTAGATGGTGTGAATGTTCTCTTACCCCCCGCCCGCCCATTGTGTCAGCCGCCATGCTTAAGCAAGATGTGAGATGTTGGATTAAAGATATTTCAATGTTTAAAATATCTAGATTGGGAAAGGGTTTATTGAGCAGTACAACTATCTGTAAAACAGCTTGTCAGTGCGAGATCCACTGCACAGCGCTAGAAAAAAAAACAAAAAACCAAACCCCAATTTGAAACTGAGTTGGAAGTGCATGTTATGCAATGTTATTTACAGAGATGTTGAAATCTTACCTCACAGATTGTCATCAACCGAGAAAATGGCATGAAGTACAATATGAACAGCCTAACGTGAAGTTCGTAATGTAAGACAGATGGGCTTTTAATATAGGAAAAATTGCACAGTAAATTTTTAACAGAAAATGTTAATGAAAATATCTCCCAGTCTTGTTTCTTCATTTCAAAATAATAGGCTGTCCGTAAGCTACCACACAACATGGCGNNNNCAACATGGCGGGGGGGGGGAGCGTAAGTGTTATTTTTCATTGCATAGTTCTGAGGAAGTAGTTATGCACTATTTGTATTTCCACTAATGTGAAGATAGTGGAGCTTGAATCAATGACAGTTGCACTCAACAGATTTTTCAAATTATAGGGGTAGCAGAAAGGGAGGTTGGTGAACCACGCGGCAGCTGCGTGGCTGCCCTGCGGGAGTCATTGGTCTTGGGTCACTGTTTCGTTTGTACCCTGATAAGATTACCAGTTATAGTATTTGAAAGTTTCTTATAACATGCCTTAAAATATTATGATTTGTTCCAAAGACCCACTTTTCCTTTGGCTGTTCTTGTAGAGCTTTGTATTTTTCTACAAAGACAGCATTTCTCCAGTTTTGTTTTGTTTTAAAACGTTGCAACTTTTATTCTTTTAAGCTATGATAGTGAGAGCAACTGTTTCCTCTTTCCCTTAAAAATACATACAAAAACTAGTCAAAGCAAACAAACCAGAATCAGATCAAGAGTATTAAACATAACTGCATTGGGTTTTGTTTTGGTTTGTTTTTTTTTCCGTCGTGTCTGTCCCCCCGCCTGCCCCTTCAGAGCATCAAAAAAATTTTGGTGACGCTTTCTGTTCTGGTTCTAGCCTCTCCCTAACCCCAGTGCTACAGTTGCCATTACTTTTCTGTGGGAAAACTACTGGTATTTGCTTTCCTGTATAGAATGTTGCCTAAAGATGTCAGCCATTTGGTTGGGGGGTTTTGTGCATGTTTGTTTTTATTTTTTTATTTTTTTGTTTTTACCAGTGTGCCATCAAAGCACTGGTTAGGCTTTAATTGTGAAACTCCGCAACAAAAGCAAATGTTTGACAACTGCAGGAGGCTTTTATCTGCATTGTTGTGCATCTGTTAATTCTTGATCAGGGTTTGAAGAAAGACTGAAGTGGGTTCTGGAATCAGGCTTAACGCTGTTGATTTGGAGTTTCCTAGGGGTGAATTAATGTATTTCACAGTTAATTGTTGAGCTCTAATACAACTGGCAACTTAAAATGGGGCAACAGTTTGTTTTGTAACAATGTCAGTTGTTTAAACCTTGATGTTTCAAATAAAACAAGAATTGTACATAGAACTCAATGCAAACTCAGCAGTTGTATTTGGAGTTAAATTATTTTAACAAATAAATTTATTTAATGAAATCTCCCTTGCATTTCCTGTATTGTCCATTTTGATCTGATCAAAAAGTTCATCCAAAGCTGACAAGGGCTGCCCAGTAGTTTCAAACACCACTGTCAACTATTTGCAGTTCAACTAAGTATTTCTTGCCAAAATACTCTTCTGGTACAAATTAAATAGCAATAAGTAAAAAGTAAATACGCTTTAATTTTTATGGATGATGGATGGGTGCATGTTGTGATTTAAGTTAAAAGCTTGATAAAGAACCATAGCAAAGGGGGGTTTTGTTTACTTAGAGGGATACACGTCAACAACAATCAGTAAGACTCAGTGTTTGCTAAGATATGGCTCTTGCTATGGCAGGAGAATAGTACTTATTGTAAACTTTAATAAAATGCTGTATGAACTTGGTCAATATATGACACAGTTAATACCCAGAACTAGTTTTATAACACTGAGGTTGCAAAGGGTTAAAAGGGGGTTGTTTGTTATATCAGCTGTTCAATTGATGAGTGTTTTGCAGGCTTTCAGCACCATACAAAAGGAGTTAGTGTTAGAAAGAACTTCAAATACAATTAGCCTTGCAGAGATTTATAAATGAACAGTTGAGCTAATGCTAACAGGATTATTCTAGCTAATTGGCACTGATCAGCAGTTACATTTTAGTCATGCCAGTATCACTAAAATACCCTGTTTTCAGTAATGATGGGTGCTTGGTAGTCTCTTGTTTTCATGTCATGCATGCCATAAGGAACAAGAAGCCTGAGGCTGGCACATCTTAAAAGCTCCCAGTTCTATGGATAATATAGAAGGCTGACACATACTGCTGATTTTATGCTTTTGATTAGTCCATTCATTCTTTAAACCAGGGGAACTTCTGCTGATGGGTTCTTGCAGTCCCTTTAATTTAGTAATATCCCTCTGGTTTGCCTGAGAACATACCTATACAGGGACAACAGGAATTCATGGGGCTGTTCTGAACAGTTAAAAAAATATGCCAATGTGCAACATGCTCTTTCCAAATAACTGGACAACTAGAAAACTTTGAATATTGTACTCTTAACAAATGCTTTCTCTGGCACCATCCACCACCACCACCACTTTTTTTTTTTTTAAGCTACTGCAGGAAACTCAGTAACTCTCTGAGAAAGCTTTGTAAAATGTTTTGATTGGAAATAAATATCTTGTTATATCAGTCCTCCATGGGTATCAGTCTTACTGGATCACCAGTCTTTGGACACTACTTCTGTTGCTTGGCCAGGGAGTCACTGGACTACATCTTCTATCCCAAGTTACATCCAGTAGTATTCTCTGCCTTGCTGTTTACCCGCTGCTTTGTGCTTTCTTCTCTATCGAAAGGGCATGCTTTTTCTGGGAGCAGGAAGCATTATTCTGAAATTGCTGACAACCGTTTTTATTGCTCTGTCTGGCTCACACAAGTGTACTTGGTATGTAGTCATGTCTTCCTTTTGCAGGTACCAACTTGATTATTCTTTTCTAACAAAGATAAATTTCCAGCTTCTGCTGGCTCTGGATGCACTAGCGCCCTAAGTCAGTTGTTTTATACATAATTCCTGTTTTGCCATAAAACCTGCAGAAAGACCTTTTCTGTTTTCCTGTGCTAATTGCAGTGACAGATTTTGCAGATATTTTGAGCTGCAGGTTTCTCGTCTTTCTTCACAGGGAGGTCAGTTAATGCCTGTGTGAATATGTCTGGATTTTGACTCTGGTTGTCACTTATTTGGACTTTGGTTGTCTGATAGTTGACACAAGTTTTTTCTTACCTTCTCACAGTGGAGGTAAAAAGTATCGAGTTACTGTAACACTTAAAATTCCTTTATTTTTTTGCCTCAGCTATTATAATTACAATCATCATGTGGTCTCTTAATATTTTCAAATGACAGTGCTTGAAAAGTGACCATAAAAGCGCTAGCTCAATAGTTGGGCTAGCTAACTGCATTGAGTTGTATCTGTGCCAGCTTTATTAGATTTTGTGCCTATTTGCTTAGCAAAACCAGTCCAGCTTGGAAGCAGGAACTGGTGTTGCCCTAGCTCAGTCTGAGGCACAGACCAGGCAGAGCCCACACCGACGTTCAGACAGTGGGTTGCATTTGCCAGCTGGATTGCAAGCGGGTGGAAGGAAAAGCTGCGTTGCTGTGAATTGGGCACTGTGCGATACCGGGATTGCTAACAGCAAATCTTCGTCCCACTCCGCTGGAACTGTTTTTCCGTGTACTTTCAAGCACACTCATTTTGGTTTGACTGGAATATGAAATAGTTTAGGGAGCACTGAGAATTTATTTCAAACTTTTCACGGTGCAGTGACCACATACGTAGGCAACTGAATAACACGCCTGCCTGCTCTTCTCAAGAGTGTTTGCAAGGTCAGACAGCCACAGAGGAAAAATGGGAAAGTGAAGTGGTTCATTGGCAGGAGTGGAGGGGATTGAGGATGGATCTAGGTAAAGAGGTGAAAATATAAAACTGAAAGATCATTGAAGAAAAATATGTGGGTAGACTGAGAAAGTGTTATGTTGAACGAGAGAAATACATTGTTTATCTCAGGCCAAGATTAAGAGTATTCCTACACAAACCCACTTACTAGCTAAAGTTAGTAGGTCGGAGAACTGGGTTTTAAGAGTAGCCTTCTACAAGACATTTCTTTTAGTTGAAGGAAGTATAAAGCTGCTTCTTGAGATGTTGAAGGGAAGGATTCTCTCAATACTTAGATTTTTTTTCTTCTTTTAGAGTCCTTGTACAGTTTAATAACCAAAAGACGTTATGCCCAAACGTCATCCTCACTTGAGACGTGGCAACTTAGCTTTCCAGTTGTAGAACACCGTTTAGAAAAATAAAACATGCTTTCATCTGACAGCTCAACATACTCTAGATTACAGCTCTTTTGGCTATTACATAGGCTTAGTTTTACTATTCACCCTCTGTTCTTCCAGATGGAATAGGTAATTGAACTGAGTAAAGGTCACCTGGCACTTTCCAATATGAGGCAAGGTGATAATTTTTTTGCTTTCCAAACTATTTAGTAGAGCTCCGGTTTTCTCAGGGTGATCTGTCTGTCCAGATTTGGGGGTGGTTGGTTGTTCTCTTTTTGTTTGTTTGTTTTGTTTTTTAATGGTTCAGCTGTTTCTAAGGTTAAAACAGAGGAAGATGAATCATTCTGTGCGTGCTAAATTCTTGAAAACATTCTGTTAAGATCTGGCACCTTTCTGGTTTGAACCACTGGGAAATTGCCCTAAACCCCCACTATCTCAGGACATGGGTCTAAACTTGACCAAGTTATAAGCCTCTGAAAAAGTGGTTTACCCAGTATGAAGAGAGATAGAAGCCTGCATCTAAATTCTTCAGCTGCCACTGGATATGCCTTTGTCCCTTTGTAGTTCATATATAGCAACTGCTGGGTGCAAGGCACAGTCCTTGTGCATATAGAGAGATATATATATATGTACACACTGGGTAGGAACTGAGAAACAGAGTGGGAAAGAGTAGGACGAGGCTGTTCAGCAGGGAGAGTTTCCACTTATAGATCTTTATGTATGTTGTTCAAGAAATAGGAATCAGCTTTTCTGACTCAGAGGCGGACTTCATTAACACCAGTTTTACAGGAGTGGTCTGAACACAGGAACATCATAACCTGCCTGATGGCTCATGACCAACACAGTGACACAAGAAAAGCTTTCCAAAAGAGTTAATGTAATTTTACTTTGAAGTCTTTCTCCCTTTAAGTAAGGCAATAATAAGTTAACCTTTGCAGTATTTGCTGTGTGAGATTTTAATTACAGGAACACAAGTAATTGATTAATCCAAAGAAGATGGGATTCTGAAAGCAAAACGGATGACACGTAAGTGTCCTGTTGATAGAAAGTAAATGGATGAGGACTCTCAATGCACTTCTCAAACTCTCTGTGAAGCCTGCTGTAACAGGGTAGGATTCTTTCCAGACCTCTTTATTTCTCTAACTGCTTTTTAGCTAAAGTTTACATTTTTTCTGTCTGGCTCTATTGTAAATTTGTTTTGGGCAAGGCAACCCTTAAAGTGAGTCAGATGCAGTATTGATTTCATATTTAGCTTTGTGTTTTAAGATAGAGGGAGAGAACCAAAACCTCTGCTAGTTCTGCTTAATTTTGCAGGGAAAGATATGGCTGTGAAGATTCAAGGCTTTCCAGAAGTCTTCATAAGAGTTGGCACCTCTTTATTGGGTGAACTCAAGCACCCTTTCTTGTGAAGGTGGTATTTGTGGTTGTTTCTGGGAACGTGCATATTCAAACAGTCAGAGACTGTGAAGTGTGGGTGTGCATTTACAGTGTGTTATCTACTGGTTCCCCTTTTCAACAGGGGAATTGTGTGACATCCATGATATTTACTCAGATAATCCCTAATCTCTGCATTTGAAGTGAGAGTTAACCTATCAGGCAGACATCCTTAATCCAGGAAGATAACATCCACGTGGAGACAAGTTGTATGAGACGACAGTGGAGAGGGGGGCTCTTGTCTCTGCTTCAGATCTGAAGCAAAATGCTCATTTTCTGGGTCACGTTTCATGGTTACAAGAAATCTGAAGAGTAATAAACATTGTCTTCTCCCCATCAGAAGGCAGCCTCAGCTTCAGAGCTCTTTGGTTTGTCCAGAGACATACATTGGTAAAAACTTCATGTTTGTCAGTATGGAGGAAGGATAGTGACAGGGAAGATTTACTGCTCATCAACGTACATGGCTCTTCACCCTAGGCAAGACACTTCTGCCATTGGGTGAACATCCTCTTCTCATGTTCAGCTTTTTTCTACATGGAAAACAGCTTGTTTCACATAGGACAAGAGAGATTCTTCCCCCTTTTTATCCTTTTTTTTTTCTTCAATATTGTCTTGCCTTTGCACGTAGCAGCTACTCTGTGTTCTTGAATCAATAGTTCGTGGCAGAAGCTGCTTATCCCCTGCTCTCAGGAGACGTTCTGACTCAGAAGTGTACAGAGCCTATGTATCACTAAAACTATAAACCTAGTTTGCTTGTTTATAAATGGCAAAGTTTTCCAAGAAATTATGAAGACCACACTTTTAAAAAGTTTGTAATGCTGCTTCCTCATTAAAAATTTTCATTTGTTCCAAATTTTGGCATGTTTGTCTAAAGTTTAAAAAAACCCAAATGAGCAAAAAATACCAAAACCCAACCAAACATGACAGAAAATAATACAAACCCAATTCAGGTGTCCTCATCTTGGTAACTCCAACAAAAAAAGTTTCAGCTATTATTTGTCACCTTTATGCATCCAGAAACTTATAAATGCAAATAAAGAGGAGGGAAAAGGGAAGACTTGGAGGAGGGAAGGGTCCTGAGTGCTCACTGAAGTTTCAAAATAATCCATAAAGATCTCTGATCAAGTATAAGAAGATGATGATGGAAGCAGGTGGAGACTCTGGGCTCAATGGTAGTAATGGTAAG
Organism: Elanus axillaris; assembly: GCA_026212715.1. Classification (NCBI taxonomy): domain Eukaryota; kingdom Metazoa; phylum Chordata; class Aves; order Accipitriformes; family Accipitridae; genus Elanus; species Elanus axillaris. Next base: position 5,488,953 of record JANZLQ010000008.1, on the reverse strand, counting down.
AAAAATTCAAGAAAAAAGAAAGTTCACTGTTCTCTACCCATACAAGTCTCCCTGTAAGGAAGTACTCGAATGAACAATGTCTGCCACATCGTACATGTGCTGGATGACGAGCAGCATGCTCCAGCAATAGTGCTGTGAGCATTGAGAAAGCTGGATTAGCATTGCAGCAGCTGCTGGATTCACCTTCTTTAGCAAAGCTTCCCTGCAGACCACAGCTGGGACTTAGTACGTTTAGAAACACCCAGCAACTTTAACTGATTGTGTGATTGCTCCTAAACTTGTGTTTTCCTTAAAAACAACCTTTAAGGTCTGTCCATAATAGGAAGGGTGGGGTGCCATCCTTCTCTTCAGGGTGTTGGTGTATGCTGAATACTTGCTCTACCTTGAGAAGCCAGCACGGAGGATGGTTCCAGATGTTTCAAGCCACTGTGATTTCAGAGGTTGCCCCTCTGCCAGCCAGCGAGAGGGGTATGGTTTGTGCTTCCTCCTGACCAGCTGTGTGTCCATATGGTCCCAGATATCTCTGCTGCTGGATTTCTTCTGGATCGAAAGTCTTAACTAGTGCTTTTTTCTGTCACGTTGCCCAATATGTGCAGTAATTGACTGTCCCAAAGATCACTTGGTAGCTCTTTTTGCTCTGTGTAAGAAATAATCTTTGAGATCAGCCCTTTTAGACTAATTAAACGGAGATTCCCTCTAATCCCCTTAGAGCAGACCTCCCATTGCCCTGGCTTTGTGTGGACAGACTCCGTGAAAGCTCTGGCCATAGGGGGGTTGATGAAGCAACTGCGTACTGGCTGAGATAAACATGCTGCCAAAGGTGTAATGGTGGGGTAATTAAAAATCTGTGATGTCAGATTTATTAGGATGTTTGGATGCATTAATTCCATGGAGCTGCACTAAGAGCAAAGCACCTTGATGCCCTGGAGTGTGATGTCCTGCTTGTGTTGGTTTCTAGTGCTATGAATGCCTGCAATGCTGCACTGTGGGCACATTTCTAGTCGGCTTTCTCCAGGATGTGCCTTCTGCCCGCCTCCCTGTCAACAGCCTTAACAAAACCTGTGTGCTGCTACGTGCGATTGAGCTGCAGACCACGTCAACTCGCAGGGTGGCTCAGGCCCTGGCCCTTGCCATGCCTGCCCTGCCTCCAAGCCGAAGCTGAAGAGTCCCGGTGCTGGAAATGGCACGTCACAGTCCTGGGGGACCCTCTCCAGAGAGATACATCAAGCAAGATGCAGAAGGGACTTCTTTACTCAGAGGTGTTCTAGGGAATGCAAAGAGGACTTGGCCACCTGCGAGTCTCTGAAGGTGTGGGAGGTGATAGGACACCTTGCGTTAGGGTAATGTGTAGGGTGTTTTCCTTCCCCCTGAATGTCTTTCTACCAGCACTTCTGAGGTTCTTCCCCCAAAAATGGGATATTTCTTACCTGCCCACCTCTCAATAGGCACAACTTAACTGCTGTCACTGGCAAAACACTCAATAGTGGCTATTCTAATACTGACCGAAGCAACTAGCTGAGAGCGCGGGGCAGGAGTTTTTCCTGTAGTTAACTGAACAGTCATGGAGACCAGAGGTTTTCTGAGGCTCCTACAGAAAAGCCAAATTAAAATTGAGTGAAACCTGGCAAGGCTCCTTGGCTAGTGATTACAGTACAACAGCATTTAAAATGTTCTGCCAGGACCAGTCGGATGCTGATGGTAAAGCAAGCTTTTGAAGGACTATCTTAAAAGTCTGTAAAAAAATAAAATGCCCTGGTAATGTCTGTTGAATGTTTTGAAGAAGGTAACGGTTGATCCTCAGCTAAAGCAAAGTTAGTTTCCAGATAAGACTGATTTTTCTGACTTTTTTCGTCTGCACAACTATTGTAAAAAGACTTTGGAAAAGATGAGCACTTGCTTTATTGCCAGCTGAGCGCCTCAGAGGTGAGTTAAACTTGGGACCCTGGGGCGAGAGGATCTCAGACGACCTGTCCTTCCCAGCTTTTTCCTGTTGTGGCAGGGAGACACCTTTGCACATGTGCCGTGCTCAAGTCTGGGCATGAGAAATCCTTATGTCTGCTGATACTTAACAGACCCTTTACTGGTCATTTATTCAGACACGCACGTAACCTTTATCAGCAGCCTTTTGTTTTAATGGTATAACAGTCTCTTGCAGTGAAATCTGTTAAAAAACACATGCCTTTTTGGCTTCTCTTTGTTGAGTTTATAGTCTATATTTATGTCGTGCTCTCAGGCAATGATCTTTAAACTCTCAAGTAAAATGAATGCATTATATCCTCATTTCACACTTGCGGAAGGGAAGTCATAGAGACAGTTATTCGCCCAAAGGAGTGCTCCATGGCACAACGGATCCCCAAACTCCCGTCTCTGAGAGTTACTACTCTGTAGTAACAATAAATGACAATAAAAATTAATCTCTGAAACTAAATGAACTTGAAAAACCATCAGTTTCGGAAACACCCTGCTTCTAAGTACATCAACATATGCAGGGTGTAAGGCAACAAGGGAAGAAACGAAGTTTGTATTATTTTTGTTCGTTATAAAAACTTGGAGCTTCAGTCTTTCCCCTTCCCTTGTTTAAAAAACCTGATGAAGGCTCTGTAGGCCTTGTACTTATAAAAATAGTCTGGGTAAACATAAATTCTATCCCAGTCCTTTTAGTGCTGTATGTGGCAAAAGAGACAAAAAGCATTTCAAGCACTCGAATGGGGAATCTCCTGGAAAAGGATGGCCTGAATAGAGCCGGCCTTTGCGATGCCAGGGAAACAGGAGGACAGGCTTGGTAAATTGGCAGGAATTATTTTAAAAGAGCTGTTATAAACTGAGAAAGGTGCATTTTTTTGTGTAACAACACGTTTCTGCTCGCAACTGTAATGGTCAGAGGGAATACAAGATGCTTTTTGGGGGCTTCTGGCTTGGTGGATGGGAAAGAAGGAGGAGGGAACTCCTCTCTTGCACACGCCTTAGTTCTAGATGCTGAAGGCTTTTCCTGATCCTTAAGTGGTGGAGGAGAAGGAAAAAAACAGAGCAACGCTTTGTGAACCTGATCTTGGAGGCTACATACATAAAAGCAAGCTCACTGTTTGGCAGCGTGGTGATGAATAGCAAGCCCCTCTGGGGATTCTCCGGCCCTTACCCAGGGAGGCAGATGTTCCTACAGGCAATTATTTAAGCAACGAGCGTGGTGCACTCTGGCTTATGAGTGCATGGGATACCCTGAACAGACTGAGGAAAGACTGATTCCACAGACAGACTTCAGTTGCCATGCAAAACCCAGGAGAGATGTGGAGAAAAGTTTGTAATAATAGTAAGAGCTTTTACTGATGGACAGATTTGCAGCTGGAGAGGGAGAAATAAGAAAATGGCTACAGGAGAGAAGTCAGTGTGCGAACAATGGCAATCCAACGAAATCTACAAAAAAAGCCCTCTAAATGCTCTTTCTTCCTTTCCTAAAGAGGAAGGCAGAAGTGATAGCCGAAATACCAGTTCTCACCATCAAAATTGCCCTTGTCTGAGAGCTGCTCTGAAAGGTCCTTGTGAGGTGATTCAAGCAGGCAGTTTCCACTGGCACATACCTATAGGGAAATGCTTTCTTACGGCTGCTAAAAACAATTTTTCCAAAAAAAGCATTTTCAGGCTGAGGCCAGCTGACATCTAGTAAAATCATTTTGCCTGAAATGGCCTCCAAGGGAAACAAAACAAAACAAAAAAAAATAAAAGGAAACATAATCTTGTTTCAGACCCACGCACCTTTGAATTGGGTGAGGAGGAGGAAAGCACACGTAAAAGCCTCTTCCCAGAGGAGCCCATGAAAGAGTTTGGACAAGAGTTCTCAAGCCAGGCCTGGTGAGCCATGGCTCACCCTCCCGAGGAAGAGTTTGGGCCTGGCCCAAGCGGAGAAGATAAAGAGATAAAGGGAAGAAATACCAGAGGAGCTGCAGGGTCCCGGCTGGCTGCTGTGGGCGAGCACCATGGCGGAGCCAGCGGGCCTACAGGGACCTCGGGCTGCCTCCGCCGGCAGCAGGCCCAGCCGCGGTGCGGAGCAGGGCCTCCTCACTGGGACCGCCATTACCCCTTCCCTCTGCCTGTGGAAAAAGGCTGGTGGTCAGGCCTCTGCTCCTCCATCTGCACCAGCGCTCGGCCCTTTTGTGGGACGCACGCTGACGTGCCACCTCGTGACGAAGGCCTCGTCTGCCAAATATAGGTTTGTCTGTAACTTGTAAAATGAAGGTTGTGGTCAGGGAGGCTTTTGCACCTGCAGCCTGAGCAAGTGACCTGGTCGTTTTTGCAAAGAGTGTCAGTATGTCCTTGTTTTCTTCTTCTTTGGTGAAGAGAGACCTTTGCTTTTCAGGTGAGAGAGTGGGTACAAGCTGCTCTGAGGCCACATGCAAAACCTGTGCTCATCACCAATCACACAGGCAATAATTATTAGGAACTGGAAGCGGCAAAGCATATCCTTCCTGTCTGACCTCCTTCAAACAGAGTCAGCAGGGGTGTCCTGAAGTGAGTGACAGGAGCTGGGCTTTGTATTTTATTGCACTCTTTTTCTCCTCATATTTTCAAGCTAAAAGCAGCTTTCTTTGAAGCCCTCACAGACTCTGTCACTCTCTCCCCTTCAGATGGGTGGTAAGTTTTAGTGACAATGTGCTCTCTCCTTTCTCCACCTAACAGCTTTTGAATGAGTTGTTCCAGCCCAGGAGATGCTCATTTAATGTTTGCCGTGAGCATTGCCGGTGCTAATTGAGATTCACAGCACTGAGGCGGTGTTGATGGGATGCAAGGTCGCGGGGTGTATCTATTCCCTGATTGAGCATGGCTTTTGGAAGCAACTTCCTTTTGCCGGCACTTGACATGAATTTGAAATTCACTTCCAGTGTCTGTTCTGCAGGCATTTGAAATTCTCTGTTTTGTGAACCCTCCTGCCAGTTGTCTTTCTGGGTAGCAAATGTGCTGTATGCCTTTGCCCGCTGCCTTGCTCTCTGAGAGCCTCTTCCAGGGCTGTGGGATGGGAAGTGTCAAGCATCTCCCACCTGGAGCAATCCTGGACATTCATGACCACAGATCAAGTGATCACCAAATCTTCGAGGCCAGCTATCGGATTATTTGCCCCGCTGTAAGCACAGGAGATAGTACTGCCAGTGCTGAATACATCCAAGTGCCTCAATTAAATGCCATCCTATTTACACTGCAGAAATCTGCTAAGGAGTTTATCTTCTCGCTAGTCCCCGCTCTGCTCTGCAGCATGGCCTCTTCAGTGCTAACAGCTCTGGGACATGGTCAGCTTTTGCTGACCACCCGGCAGAAGAGCTCACTGGCACTGTCAAACCTGTCATTCCCATTGGCTTAGTAAAGGTACTCAAGGCACAGAAATGGCAAGAGTGGGCAAAAGATGTTTCTGATTATCAACTGAAACAGGCAGGAGACAAAGGAGGAGGGAAAAATGATTCATTTTGACACAGTGAGAGGTGAGGAATTGGGTATGCTCTCCTTCCAAACTGGCAACAGTGATTAATAGAGCTGTTAAGGACCTGGAACAGCAGTGAGGGCACAGAACGGATTGGTAGCAAAACATACACTGAGCTTCATAAATACCAGTGAAGGCTGGGGGGTTTCAGTACTAACTGGGGAAAACTAGATACATAGCACAACAGTGGGTGGAAATCCTTTTCTAGATGCATGTGGAAAGGGAAGATTTGAAAGTTTTCATCATATGGAGACAGTATGTTCTAGACTAATTCAAGTCACCCTGATCCAGGTATCATTGCACATTATTGTGTTCAATAACCTGGCCTCAAAAAAGACAGCAAATCTGAAGATTGACAACCTACTGAGCATCTTTATAAATATATTGAAATACTGTACAGTGTTATTAGCATGCTGTTTCACAGCACACCTCAGAAACAGCAAAGCGAGCCAGAGACAAGTACGAGAAGGATTAGCAATACACAGAACTTCTGCAGTCAGCAGTGAAGAAATAAGAATTGTTTGAGTTAGAGATGAGACTAATACGATGAGACTGAGGTGAAGATGTAGCAGTCGGTGAGTCATACAGCAAATGTAGATCCAGCAGAGTCCACGCACTTTCTCACAGCAACACCTAAAGGGAAACCATCTGAAGGCAGGATAAATACAAGGCAGTGGAGTTTATTGCACGTGATAACCACAGTCATGAAATTGATAACGCTGAAATGGATACAACACTTAAAGGGATAGTGATGGGGAGGAATAAAAGCACAACATTCATAACACTCCAGAGCTGCCCAAACCAATGTCTTGAAATTTCATTAGCCACTGCTGGAAACATGGGAAAAGGCAAAGTGCATCAAATGCTCTGCCTTGGGTGGGATGGTCCAGGGGAATCAGTCAAACGTACTTTACATGCTGATGCCAGGAATAGCGCCTGACCCTTCCTGGTGACCTTCTCACCCAGCGGCAGCCACAGGGCAGGTATGGCACGAACATCACGAATGGAACCAGAAAGGACAGCAAAAGTCCCTCCAGGAGCACTGAAATATGCTGGATCTGGATCCTTTAAGGAAAAGCAACTTGTTTTCAGAGGCAGTAAAGCTGAGAGCCCTAGCTCATTCTGGAAACACGGTTGCTGCTTTCATTTAATCCTGCAATTATTAATGATGGGAATACTCTGCCAGCTGGTGGGTATCTGGCAACCTGCGTGTCTGAGTCAGATCTCCACGCAGCGCCCGCTCTGAGTTGGCTCCAGTGCCGAAGCCATCTCCCTGTTGGAAACCTCCAAGGAGGAGCCAGCCAGAGGACAGACTGCAGGTCTGCTGACTAAAAGAGAAGTTTCTTGTGAGCAGGTTGAGTTCAGTGCTGGCTGCGTGCCCCATGCCTGTCCTCGCCCAGCCCTGACAGCCGGGCAGTGCCGTCGGCGATGCTCAGGTGGGGGCCCGCTGGCAGCAGCAGCCGAGCCGGGAGGCAGAGGTTTCCCGAACACCCCTGACACAAATGCCCCACCGCTGTGGAGGGAGATCTTGCGTAATGGTGCATCGCAAACCGCCCGAGATGCTTGCGTTCTGGCAGCTGCGTGGCTGCCTGCGTGTCCTGCCTGCGGCACCTCCCTCCTGCCAGCATGTTTCCTTGGGTGTCAGAGTCAGAGGACTGCAAAGCACACGCCAATGCAGAGAAAGGCACAGAAAACCAGTGGCAAACCCTGAAATTACAGAGATGTTCAAAGTCCATGGGTCTGGCTTGCTCAACAAAAGGCATATTTTTCACTGTAAGAAACCACCACGTAACATTAGCTGCGTAAGGGGGGAAGGGAGAGGGAATGGGATGTACAGCATCATGAAAATCAGGGAGGTTTTTCCGGAGCACACATCCCTCATCCTGTACTGTTAAAGCTGATGGGAAATTGGTAACCATCTCCTGTGGGTAGCGACAAGTCTTAGAGCAAGAAGAAGTAAAATAATGTATTCTTAAAACTCACCTAAAAGTATACAAGTATTTGCACACATGAAACTGGAAAGCTCACTGCCAGCCCTTTCTGTAAGCTGATCTCTGACAAGAGCGCAAAATGCATCTAAGTTTTAAATGCAGTTTCTTGGTAAAGAGACACTGTGCCTGGCTGGCACTTATTCTAATGGATGCCATATGCAAAAGGCAACACTGACCTTGTGTGCCAAAAGAAGAGGCTCATTTAAGCCTCACGTTAGGATGCAGTCCTTACAGGCAAATAAAGATAATTTCTCTGGATTGTTACTATTTGCTTTACCAGCTGTCCCTCAAAGCGCTGGAGCAGATCATCTGAATGGTTTGGTAGCAGTTCTGTTGCAAAATCAGTGCTACCCGGTTGGCTGTGATTAACAGCAAGCAAAGACCAGCCTTGCTGGCTGAAGGTGGGCTGACCATCATCCCAACTGTCCCCACAGGCTGTTGTCTGTGCAAGGGAGAAGGGTTTTACAGTGGGAGCAGGGAACGGCGTAAGGAACACGAGTCTCTGCGGGGAAGGGGTTGGCAGCACTTTACCTTTCCCAAATGGTGGGCAAACACAGGCAGGCACAGCGCTCTTTGCGGGAGGGAAGCTTTGCAGTGAATTCCTCAGTACTTGAAGCACTACCACCCTAAGCAATGCTGCTGGAGGATGCCGGCTACGATGGCAGCTAATACCAACCAACTGCTCAGGGCAAAAACACCCCAGAGAAGTGCCCAAATGATAAATCAGAGGCTGATGCTGCCTCAGTTTTCATTATGAGGCTGTGTGAGTCCTTCAGTGTGTTTTGCTGGCAGAGGATGAGCAGGCAGTAGAGGAAGGCACCCTGACCCAACTTCAGCATGTCACTGAAATAACCCGTGAATTTATCGCCTGTGAGCTGCGCTTCCCCCTGCAGCATACGGTGGCATTTGCCGAGGCGCAGAGAGGACTGGTGGTACCCAGCACCGTACGGCTCCATACCAGCCAGAAGTAAGAGGAGGTGCCTCTGTGAAGAAGCAGCTTTGCGGATGCATTATTTTAACGAGTTCCCACCACGTTCCACTCAATGCTGGACAAGATGATGCATTAAAAATAGCACCGTGTACAGAAACAGGCGAACAGCAGGGTTAGCTGCACACATTGCTTTTGCTCCTGCGAGGACAGGATTGTCGTATTCGATGTACTGGTAGAAAAGCTGGGTTTAGCACAAACACCCTGACCTCCTCCCTTTGGACCCATTTTGTCTCCTTTCATTCCCATCCCCAAAATACTTTAAAAAGATGCTTAAGAAGTCATTTTTCAAGAAGAGAAAATTAATTCTGAATGAAAAAAACACACCATTGCTTCTGCTATTCAAGCACAACAGGATGACTTAACTAATGTTCCAGCAACTTGTATAGTTAAAGCAAAACGTAATTATTTCCTTCTACCTCTAACTCCAGCTTCATGTCTTAGGGTTAAAATAGACAAAATGAGCCACTTTTCAGGACAGAACTTTGTACCACTGGAAGAATGTGCCTGGCAGTCTCCCCAAAATCCTCATAATTTTTATTACAATGTTCATGTTTGTTTTCACTTTCCCATTTGTTAAACGTTTTAGGCAACTCAAATGAAGCCCTCGCCATCAAACCAGCCTTTTAGCAGTAATGACATAAATTACATTGTTCTTCTGGGCTTGCAGCACCCAGCTATTAAATCTAACCATGGGAGCTTGGCAAATCTTTTCATACGTGAGGCAGCTGTTTCCTTTCTCCCTTGCCTCCACCCTCCGCCCCCTTTTTTTGCCTTGCATGAGCACGATGTGTGCTCTGAGGGACATACTGCACCCAAACAGCTTTGCCTAAGGTGATCTGCACAGAGCCGCGGGTCTTTCTGAAATGCTCAGTGCCCATGTGGGGTACAGACCAGCTTTTCATCCCAGCCCATCACACCCCTCCAGAAGCACAAGCTCAGGTGTCCAGAGCGGTTTCATGGCACAGAGCTGGCCAAAGCACCATGACTTACGCAGCTGCCTCCATCACCTGGGGACAAATCCCGGCTCCTGTCATTGGGCACGTCGTCTCAGTGCGGTGCGGCTCTGGGACTGGCCGTGCTGGTGCTTGGAACGTGCTGCCAAGAGTATGTGCTCAGTTAAACAATCGTGAGCATTTCTTTGTTTTCCTCAGCATCTGCTGAAAGCATTGTGACTTGTGTTTGCTCAGCATGGTTATCTGCTCAGGTTGGGCTAGCCTGGGAAAGCCATCAGCTTGCGGAAGATGTAGTTGTGCATAACCCACTTCAAAGGGCACTTATTTTCATCCCTAAATTGCCCTGCCATCAATGGCAATTTTCACGCTGCGCGCAGTTATTCAATGACAATACTCTAATGCAGGCTAAAAAATTGTTAATTTGCAATCAGTGCTGTTTAATGTACACATGAAACTGGTAACACGCTGGTCACATACTTCCCCTCGGGACAGATGTCTCCCATGGGGACGCATGGCACGTGGCCCTCCTTGGCACCCAGTGCAGCAGCATGAGCTGGCTGGTGCACGGGCCATTCCTGGCTATCCTTGTCTCCATGTGGCCTCTGGACAACCCGCCAGATGGATGAACGTGTCCAGGGACACCGATCTGCTCCCCACTGCCATCCTTCCCCAGTGCTGCTGCTGCATCGCTGCCAGGTGGTCAGGAAATGGATGGTTTGCACCCATCATGGGGAGCCCTGTGCTCCCAGCCAGCGTCACCCAGAGGGCATCATCTGTGGGCTCAGTGAGGGAAATGAGGAGCCTTGTGACTGGTTTGGGCCTCTTGGCAATGAAAAAAATGAAACCCAAACCCCAAGCCTATTTTTCTTCAGTGAGCTCTGGCACAAGTGGAGAGTCTTCTCTCCTGATGAACTTTTTTCTCTGCAACAGCAACCAAAATAAAAAGAACAGCACTTAAATGGGATTTGTGAGTAGCCAAACAAGGTTAAACAGGTTAAGTTGTGGAAATAAAACTCTCTGTGTTCATATCTTGGAGCAAATAGATGCCCGAATGTCCGTACCGGGGATAAATGTTCCTGTGAGACGTATTTGCTGGCGCTGTAATGCAGAAAGACAGGCACTGCAACCCTTTGCCTCAACAAGCAAAACCTACCTGTGCTCAGAAGGGAGGGAAATGTTTTTCCTCCTGAGTTTCAGAAAGCTGGCTTTGAAACAGAGATCAGAGGTGGCAGAAATGGCAAGGAAAATGCACCTCCCTTGCGGCTTAGCTGGACAAAAGGAGAAACAGTACTAAGCCATTCTGCCCTGGCTAACAGAGCGAGGGACAGGACCACACATTTACACAGATGCCATCCCCAACCCAACACATGTGTTGTCCCCAGATACTGAATGGCATGAGTAATAGAAAGGAAATAGTAAGTATTTCCCAACCACTGCGTCTGACACCCAGCTGTGGTGCTGACCTGCCGCAGCTGTGGCACAACTTGTTGGGGATGACCGGGAACGTTGCTGGTCTCCCTCCAGCTCTAACAGAGGCATGGGGTGGGGAATGGGGCTGGGCAGCCGTAGCTTCTCTGGCCAAAGGAAAGGTGGAGGAAGTGGGGATGGGGCATATGGGGAGCATAACCATTAGCTTTGGCTGGGTCTGTGACTGACCCTGCAGAAAAGCCTCCACCTGTTTACCAAGTGTCTGGGTTTACAGGCATAGTAATTTAGAAAACCCTTGGAGATGATGAAAGTTTAATCAATTGTCAAAGCCAGAATTCAGCTGCAGATGGTGGACTCCTAAATTTATTCCTCTCACCTTCCAGTGGACACCTAAATCTGGTCATCTGAATCATTCTTCACGTTCCATTAACCACAGTGGGGTGTAGATAGCTGGTTTGTTTTTAGTCACCTATATCTAGATGTCCATATTCAGGTGACCGCTTTTGAGGGGGAATCCCACCCCAGATGTTCATTATTGCCCCTTGATGGGCAACGACATAGGCAGCCTCATAAAAGATTTTGTGAGCGCACCCGCTCCGTTTCAGTGCAAGGTCCCCATGGATTTCAGTGTAATGAAGGGACGCCACAGTGACGTGGTGAGTGTTTACATGACTCGTGATGGGGTCCTGCTGTCACAGTGACCACTCCAGCAAGTGGGGGGAACAACTGGCTACCAGGGGCTATGACTACTCGAACAGCTCAATCTATGTCTGCAAAAGCCTTTTGGCCTGAAGGCTTGTTTTCACATCATGACACCAACTGGGTTTGCTCCTACTCTTCTTGGGTGACTTCTTTCCTGCCAGGATTATTTCTGGCCAGCCCAAGAGGTACAACTGTCTATGTGATCCCAGCCGGACTCAGTGGCACTGCTATCTCAACACATCCAGACACAGCCAGGGGCCAGGGCAGGCGTGTTAAGATGCTGTGTCCTGTACATCTACACCTACCTCGATAGCCTTAAACCAGAAAAGCCAGGGGCACCTACAGCAGTGGATAATACACAGCGGTTTGCTCACAGGATGAAGTAAGCAAACTTCAGCAAATAACTGCTGAAGAAGTAAACTCCAATAAAAGTTCAATGAAAGGGAATTAATGCAGTTAATCTACTCTTCCACTTGATCAGCTCACAGCAAATAATAAGCAAATACTTGTAAGTTATTGATAACAATGTTGAAAAAGAATAGTTGCACTTCCTCAGGGATCCAGGACAAAGAAAACACATTTATCATCCCTCATGGCAGCAGGCCATGAACCGAACATCGCCACATTCTTGCTTCAATAGTAGATGTTTCCAAGAACAGGACTCCTCTTGGCAAAGGGACTTCACCTGCATGCCTAAGCTACCGGTCTGGTGGGATAAATGCTGTCAAGCCTAGAAACAGAAGAGTTTTCAGAGGAAATCAGAGGAGGAGGAGATGTGAGACTTAGGGAAGCCATGTTCTTGGTTTCACTACAGAGTCAGAGAAAAGTAAGTTAAAAGAATAAATACCAATGGACAAAGGAATGAGAAAAGGAAGGACAGAGAGAAAATCCTACTGTTGGAAAAAGCTTTTGCATAGCCAGAGACGCGGAGGGTGAAGGACCTGGTCTGCTACAGGTAGGAATGTGAACAAGATCAGGAAGACACAACCGCAGTGTTTGCACACTCATTAGGGAGCTGGCCAGTGAGTGAACAGAGGGAAGAACATGTGGTTGTTGTACAGACAACAGTGGAACAACAGCAACGAACATGACAAGTAGATGGAAGATAATAGATGGAGAGGTAGACAGATAGATAGACAGAAAGAACAAGTGACCAATCTGTGAGCTGTTAAGGAAACAGAAACCAAAGTAAAAAGAGGAGTGTGGTATTATCTGCTAATTTTGCAAGAGATGATTAAGGAACTGGGGATTGTGAAAGGGGCTCAGTGTGCTCTGCTGCACACTCCTAGTACTGAATTTAGAAATGGGAGAAAGCTTTGCAGTTTCATCAGAAATAGGTGCTCTTGGGAATCACATCATCGCAAAGACTTAAAGTTCACAGTTACTAACTGGAAAATAGTCCTACTAATAGTCAGCAGCCCCGAGTATTCTTGGATGCAGCAGCTCACTTGTCATTAAGCCAGTCGGGGGTGATGTTACTTTAACCTATTTTGGTAGCCATACAGCTGGTTATAGAAAAACTCATTGTGGAAGGTGACTTTAGACCAAGTGGACAGATTAGGTTTAAGTTAATGGAAAGATAACAAAAGTAAACTATAACAAGATAATGTGGAAAAGGGATGTTATGGTTTAACCACAGCCAGCAACTAAGCACTACGCAGCTGCTTGCTCACCTCCTGCCCCCCCCTCCGCCCCCGCGGTGGGATGGGGGAGAGAATAAAAAAAAAAATTTAAAACTTGTGGGTTGAGACAAGAACAGTTTAATAGGACAGAAAGGGAGAAAATAATATTAATATTATTATTAATGCTGATAATAATAATAGAATTGAAATATACAAAACAAGTGATGCACAGTGCAATAGCTCACCACGACCTGACCAATGCCCAGTTAGTCCCCAAGAAGTGATCTGCCCCCCTGACAACTCCCCCCCTTTTATATACTGGGCATGACGTCCCATGGTCTGGAATATCCCTTTGGCCAGTTTGGGTCAGCTGCCCTGGCTGTGTCCCCTCTCAACTCCTTGTGCCCCTCCAGCCTTCTCGCTGGCTGGGCATGAGAAGCTGAAAAATCCTTGACTTAGTATAAACATGACTTAGCAACAACTGAAAACATCAGTGTTTTATCAACATTTTTCTCATACTAAATCCAAGACATAGCACTATACCAGCTACTAGAAAGAAAATCAACCCTATCCCAGCTCAGGTCCCATAGTTTCCAATACATCCAATTAATCACCATCACCTTTCCTGTCCTTTGATATACATATACACACACAGGTATCATTCCCTTAGTCTATGGGCCATCCCTATAAAATGTCCATGGAGTTCATTTAGTCCATGACTTTGGGCTGCATCTGTCATACCAGTCTTTCTGGGCAGGAGGGATCGTGCAAAGTCTGCTCAGCTGGCAGAGCAGGATCGAGCTTCGGTGCAGTGTGGCAGGTGGGTGACACTGGGCGCAGCCGGAGGATGGTGTGTAGTGTTGGATTGTTGCATGCTGAAGGCAATTCTGGTTCCATCACTACTGCACTTCACTCAGTTTTATCAAAGTTCATTCTTCCTTAATCTAAGTGATTCTTACTGTAATACCATTGATATGGCATGTAACAATTACAGCAGTGATGACATAGAGTAGCAGGGTATATAGCAATTGAAATCATACAATTTAATTCATTGGCTGTTCTCACCTAAAATCAAATTGCCTTGAGGCGCACATCAGACTTCCCGATCACCCACCAAGTGCACCCAGGTCCTTGAGCAAAAGCAATCCCATGAATGGGTTTGTCTTTGCCTGAGGTAGGAGTAACCCAGACTGTTTTCCCCAACATATTTTTTATGTATGTGCACTACAGGGACTTAATCCCTTTCTACAGTATGTAAAAGTTTTGATTGGGCAGGGCCAGCCCAATTGGCAGATCCTCTAGAGCTGACTAACCAGGTGGCTTTTGCTAAATGTGTATCCCGATGTTTGAAGGTTTCATTCCCCGTGGCTCTCAATGTAGTCTTTACCAGTCCAAACAGGGCATATTGTGTCTTATTTTCTGACAGTTTATTATACAGTGGGGCCCCTTCAGCACGTCACCTCCTCCTCTGGCAACATTCCAAAATCTTTACCTTCTGGCCAGTCCATGATCACTTCCAAAATTCCTGGGTGACTGGGGTTTCCCATGCAACCCCGTTGTGTGATCAGTGCGACCCACGTGGCATCAGCTGCATGATGTGTAGAGGAGACCTTCCCTTTGAACACCCAGCTCAGCACTAGCAGTCGGGGTGCTAAGAGGAGCTGTGTTTCAGTACCAACCACTTCCGAAGCAGCTCAAACTCCTTCATATGCTGCCAATATCTCTTTTTCAGCTGGAGCATAGTGAGCCTCAGATCCTCGATATCCCTGACTCCAGAACCCCAGGGGTTGGCCTCGGGTCTCCCCAGGTGCTTTCTGCCAGAGACCCCGGGTAGGGCCATTCTCTCTGGCTGCAGTATAGAGCACGTTTTTAGCATCTTGTCCTGCCCAGACTTGCTCAAGGGCTACTGCATGAATTATCGCCCATTTAATTTGTTCGAAGTCTTGTTGTTGCTCAGGGCCCCATTTAAATCATTCTTCTTCCAGGTCATTTGATAGAGAGGGCTTACAATCAGACTGTAATTTGGAATATGCATTCTCCAAAAACCCGCAACACCTAAGAAAGCTTGTGTTTTCTTTTTATTAGTGGGTGGAGACACAGCTGCTATTTTGTTGATCACATCCATTGGGATCTGACAATAACCATCTTGCCATTTTATTCCTAAAAACTGCATCTCCTGTGCATGTCTCTTGACCTTACTCTGTTTTATGGCAAAACCAGCTTTCAGAAGGATTTGGATTATTTTCTTCCCTTTCTCAGAAACTTCTTCTGCAGTGTTGCCCCATACGATGTTGTCATCATTGTATTGCAGGTGTTCTGGAGCTTCACCCTGTTCCAGCGCAGTCTGGATCAGTCCATGGCAAATGGTGGGACTGTGTTTCCACCCCTGGGGCAGTCGATTCCAAGTGTACTGGATGCCACTCCAACTAAAAGCAAACTGTGGCTGGCACTCTGCAGTCAGAGGGATTGAGAAAAACAGATTAGCGATGTCACTTGTGGCGTACCACTTGGCTGCTTTTGACTCTCATCCGTATTGAAGTTCTAGCATGTCCGGCATAGCAGCACTCAGTGGCGGTGTGACTTCATTCAGGCCGAGATAGTCAGCTGTTAGTCTACACTCTCCATTAGACTTTTGCATTGGCCATATGGGACCATTAAATGGTGAGCGAGTTTTGCTGATCAACCCTTGGCTCGCCAGTCAATGAATCAACTTGCGGATGGGAATCACAGAGTCTCAGTTGATGCGATATTGCTGCCAGTGCACCGTTGTGGTAGCAATTGGCACTTGTCGTTCTTCGAACCTCAGTAACCCCACAACTGAAGGGTCCTGAGAGAGACCAGGTAGGGTAGACAGCTGTTTAATCCCCTCCATCTCCAAGGCAGCTATACCAAAAGCGCACCAATACCCTTTTGGGTCCTTAAAATACCCTCTTCTGAGATAGTCTGTGCCAAGGATGCACAGGGCCTCTGGGCCAGTCACAATGGGGTGTTTCTGCCACTCATTCCTAGTTAGCCTCACTTCAACCTCCAACACAGTTAACTGTTGGGATACCCCTGTCACACCAGAAATAGAGATGGGTTCTGCCCCTTTTTAACTTGATGGCACCGGTGTCTACTAGAGCCTTGTACTCCTGTAGGTCTGATGTGCCAGGCCATCAAATCCACACAGTCCAATAGACCCAGTTGTCCCTTTCATCCACCTGACTGAAGGCAGGGCCCCTCTAATCTTGATCAAGTATTCATTACTCCCTTCTTGTAAAACTGACTTAGAAGTTCCTTCAAGAGGATCAGAAGTAAGATCAGCCCTTCTACTCCGTTTGGAAACTGGAGTGGCATTTTTCCTGGAAAGATCCCCTTTTCTGGTTGTTTTTCCTTGCAACTCACGTACCTGTGCATCTAAGAGCAAAGTGT
The DNA here is from genome assembly GCA_026212715.1 of Elanus axillaris. Taxonomy (NCBI): domain Eukaryota; kingdom Metazoa; phylum Chordata; class Aves; order Accipitriformes; family Accipitridae; genus Elanus; species Elanus axillaris. The sequence goes on along the minus strand of JANZLQ010000008.1, from coordinate 5,472,391 downwards.
GTTCTCCATCCTACTTCCTTATTTCCTCTCTGTGCTCACACAGGGTACCCTGTGGTGTGTACCTTCTATATTCTTTCTCTCGAGCAGAGGAACGCTCACTCCTAATAGTTGAGATACTGGTCCATACAGGTGGGGAGTAGGAGTTTTCAACCAGTTTGACCAGTTTTTCAGACTTTTCAGACAGTTTTTCCACAGCTAAGTTGCAGGCTTGTAGGGAGGAAGAGAGATTTTCTTTGTATTGCCAGAGCTGGCGAGCCATTTCACCTACCATCAAGGCCTCTTCGTCTTTCCAGGTCAGTACTGTCAATGGGTTGGCATACGACGATGGTGCACTCCATACAAACTTCCGCCACATGGGTCATGTGCATTGGACTTTGTCTGGATGTCTGGGTAGTTGTGTGCTGCCTGGGTCATAATAAATCATCTCTACCATGGCTAATTCCCTCAGATACTGGATACCTCTCTCCAGGGTGGTCCACTTGCCTGGTTGACGTAGAACATCTTCCTTGAAGGGGTACCTTTCCTTCAAGCTTGACAGGAGTTGCATCCAGAAGCTGAGGGCTTGTGTCCCTTTTCCAATTTCCTTGGCAATGCCACCTTCCCTAGAAAGCAACCGCAGCTGCTTGGTTCCCTACCCTCTAATTCCAGGCTACTAGCCCCATTGTTGCAGCATCAGAGCAGACAGATGATAATGTGCTCACCTGGCTGATGGCTGAAATCTTTTCACCTATCCCACAGCTCACTCCAGGACCTGTGGTTCTGCCTCTTCCTCCTGTTCTTGTGATAACTGTGGTTCATCTTCATACCTTACTAAATGAACTGATTTTTTTTTTTTTTTATATTTCTTCTTCTCTATGGGGCGACCGATACTGGCATGGGCTGGTTCTCTGGTTCAGCTGCAGTGCCTGTCACAGGGGCTGGAGTAGCCACAGTGCCTGTAGCCAGGGTTGGAGTAGCCAAAATGAGATATTACTTTCTATGGACATGGCTGTTGTATCCTGCCATGTCTTTTGCTCCTGCTAGCTGCCACCTCTCCCATCATATAGATGCAGGTGTTTGTATGGTCACCTCATGGCCCTGGACCAGGGAGGCAGTACGGTGAAGAAAAGTGCTCAGTGGAAAGTGAGAGGTTGGTGAGGTTGTCTGGGCTGTGGCAGCCAGAAGAGGCTGAGGAATGGCACATGGTGGTTGGGGAAGGCATCGCTGCCACCACTGCTGGGCCTCTGCTCTCCGTCCTGGCTAGCCCACCAGAGGCCAACAGGATATGGTAACCCCAGGCAGGGAGGGAAAAGGGCATAGAAAGACTCCAGGCTTAACAGGACACATCATAAATGTCTCATAAATGGTCTTGTGAGTGGAGACCAAGAAAGAAAAAAGGGAAAAGAAAGAAATCATGCAATTGAGATCAGACTGTCTAAGTGAGACATAACCCCAGTCAGGTCTGGTCAGGCCTTGCAGAGAAACAAGAAATAGCAGAGATCTCTGTTGCCATTGCATCCTCCTAGAAGTGTTGAAAGACATGAAAATGCTGCATACAACCAAGGAAAGAAGAAGTGGCCTACCCTTGCAGCAAGGGAGGGCTCAGACAAAAACTGAGGTTATGGGATTGTTTAGCCCCTGTTGAAATCAGCAGCTTAACCTTTCAATTAAGAGGCTTGAAAGAAGATGCTAATAAGCAAATATTCTCAAAGACGAACAAAATGTGTGGGAGCTTGAGTGCTTGGGACTGGAGACATTGCAGCTGGTGAGGTGGGGTGGACGAAGTGGCAGTGGCCCCCGGCTCTGTGGGAAGCCCTGCCTGGGCTCGGCAGCTCCAGCAACGTCCATCTGGGCCTGGGCCAGGCACCTGGGAACCCATCCGAGCCTTTCGTTCTGGACTTTGCACATCCCTGCGAGCAAACAAACAAAACTGCTTCAGAGCTGCTTGATTCCTCCTGTTGATTTACCCTCCTAAATGAAATTATCTGTGAGATCCTGCCATTCAGCTTTCTGCTTAGGTTAAAAGGAGTAACAATTTATTTAGGTCTCAAAAAATAAGACACTAGCTTGCCTCTGCAATTCAATAAGAATAATTACCTAGACTGCAGGGTCAGAGCCAGGATGACTAATGGAAATGTTCAGAGAAATGGAAATTACCCCACTACAGATTGAAGCTAAACTCAGAGTTTAATATATTCCAGCTAGAAAGACCAGATAATCTCCATCCCCGGTGCTCAGGGAACTGGCCCATGAAATTGCCAGTCTGATAGTAAGGATTTCTGATCCATCAAATCAGTGATAGATACCGTAACACAGGAATCCAGCTAGTGTGAGAAATGGGAGGGAGTGATCCAAGCTGTTTACATGCCCATTAATCCAACTTCATCAGTTTACAATCCTGTAAAACAAATTTTGACTGAATGAGTAATTGAAGACATGGCAGAAAGTGAGGCTTAAATGTAACAGGCCCACCAAAGGTCGGCCAGATGGCAGTCTTACTGGTTCTAGTGTCCGTACACCTACAGGATAACTGCAGGTTAATTGTTATAAATGTCGGAGCAAACTTGTTGCCTGTCCCTGGACTCCTAAGCCTTGGTGGTAAGGCAAGGGGGGGGGGGGGGCACACACCTTGCTCCAGGGAAGCAGGCCAGCATTGCCGGAGACTAGAAACTGTGGGGCACAAGAGAGGCCACTTTGACCACCTTTACTGTGGTCCAAGTATGTCACCTTGTGCAAATGACCAGTGCCCTTACTCTAGTAAACATGGGCTTGGAGAGAACAGCATCCAAAAAACTGAAGCAATTTGGTCAGAAAGCCCATGGGTATTTTGAGCTAGTGGGTGAACGCAAAGGCACGACTTCAAGCTTTGTAAAAAAAACTCATCTCAAAGGAAACTTCTGTTTTTGAAGAGCAAAGGTACTTGAAACCTGGACCTGCATTTGTAGCAAACGGGCAACTGAATAGGCTCAAGCTCATGGGGGAAGGACTGAGCCTGACTCTACTGTCAGGAACGCTTCTTTATTTTTGGTGCTCAGTATCCCAACTTTGAATAGCTTTGTTGATATGCCAGTCTTGGTGTTTGTCAGCATGAAAAATCTATAGATTTTATGTACAAGCCTAGCACAAATTTTAGCAACACTTTCCTCCTTTCCACTCTAAGAGTGATTTTTCTTCTTTCTTTTTTAGAAGCCACTGGCAGACAACATTTAAGGAGACTTATTGTTTTAACATGGAAATTTTCCTTAACTCGACTTTTGTAGCTTTATAAATGCTGCCCCTGGCTGGTCTCCCGTGAGACCAATGGCACTGCAAGGCCACACAGATATCCATACTGGGGGGCAGCAGGCAGGAGTGACAGGAGGAGGGGAGGAGGTGAAGAACTAACAACCTGCACTGTCCCTGCAAGGTGCCTGCTGCCTGGACCCCCCAGACACCACATCCCACCGGTGCTGCTCAGAGTGCCAGGAGGCATTTTTGGTTTGTTTTTTTTTTTGTCATTGCCCAAGACAGTCTCAGTCTGAACAGAGGATTTTCCAAGTCTTATAACTATTCACAAGAAAGCCTTGGCTGAAAATAGTATTTACAGTCTGACAAAGATGTACAGAGACTATCAGTATGTCACAGCGCTTCTGTGGGGGTGATCCTCACTGTTCTACATCTTATTGCATGTTACTGCTGAAATAACTTTGGTCCTTGTTCAACAAAGCGCAGACCAAAATGAACTGTGTGATCTTCCGCTGCTACATTAGTCAATTATTTCTGAAGCTCCATGGCTCTGTTCTAGCCTTGCCATAATTGCCCCATGGACAGCAAGCCCCATGGCTTGAGGTGGGATGTTGCTGAGAGGCTGCAGTCATTTATTCCTCGCTGATGCTCCTGCAGCAGACCTCTGTACCCGGAGCTGCAGGAGGAGGCAGTGCTGGCTGCCACAGGGGTGGCTGGGCGGGTCTCATGGCAGCAAATCCCTTTGGAGGCCTCTAGGAACCAAAACCAAGTGATGGTCATTCTGGTTGGGTATTTTCTGCCTGAAAGCATTTTGATAAATCCAGAATATCCTGTTAGAACATACTGATTATTTTATATTTTTTTTAGTAGGAGAAGAAAAAAAACCACCCTAAACATTTTGAGTAGCTTAAGATGTTACCTCCTAACATATTTCCTTTTAAAATGGGGATGTGTGGAGAAACAGACATTTTCTGACATGTATTTTTAAAATAAATGTTCCAAAATCTTTTTTCTGATGAAAAAGATCCCAGTTCTGAATTAAAATCTTTTTTTTTTTTTGACCCTAAAGGGATTCTTTTCCCACCAGGAATGTGGTCTATGGGGAAACTTCAAGCTTGCTTCAATCTGGAATGAAAACAATGTAAAAAATCTTGGAGTCTGTCACAAGCTGGAAATTCGAACTCCCACCAGAGGAGTTTGGAGACTTCTATCCCCTGTGAGCAGGCTGGGTAAAGGAGGGCTGCTCTGCCCTACAGCAGATTCCTGCACCGTATGAGCTGGAAAAAGCTGAAAACCAGCCCTCAGCACCGGTTCGAGGGGAGCTATGCCTACCACCACCTCCTGATAATGGGACCCAGGGGCATCATATTTCCTTGGGAAAGGTAAGCACTAACAAGCCATGGCTAAAAGAGCCCTCCCTAACCTGCTGGACGCTCTTGCTGAGATTTCTGAAGTGGTTGAGATCTCCCATGTTGCCTTCCCACCACACCAATGGCAACCGCAACCCTGGGCTTTGCTGGAGAGGTCTGTCTCCTTCCCTTCTGCCACCTCTAAGGCACCAAGGCAGACAAACGGGCAGAGCCGAGGTCTCCAGGACCTTGTCAGTCCTTCAGAAAGAACATTTTCTGGTGAAGAAGAGTGAGTGTGGCTGAGGCAGGTGCTCTGGGTACCAGGTCTCCTGTGCAAGGTCGTTAGAGCATCCCCTATTATGTAGGTTTTTTACTTATACTTTCACACAGAGAAAGCAGCAATTTTCTTAATTCAGCAGCTATGTGCATGCAGAAAAACATCTACCCCTATAGTCAAGCTACTCCCAGTACCAGCAGACAGCAGCGTGTACTTTTGCCGGTAAGTTATAGTCCATTTGACTGTGGTGCTATCAAACACCAACCTCATATAGATTTGTTTTAGTTTCATATATATTTGTTTTAGGTAAATACAGATTTATGCACTTTTTATATGTCTGTTTGTGTATATATATACACACACACAAATACTTATGAATATGCTTACTTATAATTACCTATAGATAGATACAATGCATGGTACCTGTAGTTTTAAGCACAGTCACACCCTTAGCAAGGGCTGTATCTTGAATGGTCAGGGTGAGTCATAGACATCTAGGCACATGAATACACTTGTGTTTTGCCTGACCTCATTAGATACCTATTCTGGATAGGATTTTACAAAGGACAGTGCTAAGCTAAAGAAAGCATCTCCCTTACAGTGTTGAACAGAAATACAGGCCTTTGAATGAAAATAGAGGAAGAAGAACAGCACGAGCAACCAGATAAAACTCAGTGAGTATTTCAGGCCGCTGGCAAATAGCCCAAAATCTGGTCTTTCACACAGGTACGGTGTCTGCCTGGCAGCCTCTGACTGTCCTGGGGTGACATCCAGCCCCTCCAAGCAGCGCGTCCTTGGCACCCAACCTGCCCCACGCTGAACAGGGTGTCAACGTTGTCCTGCGAACGTGCAGTCCTGATGGAAAACACCTACGGAAAACCCTTCACCTTTCCCTCCCCTGGCTGCCACGCATCCCTCGGGTGGCGATTTGGCAGCAGTGCCGTGCGGTCAGCCAGCTCACTGGCGCGGTTCAGTGATTCCTGCAGCCAGGCGCCGAAAGGCACAGCTGTGCAGATGTTTAATGTGCCCAGGAGCGAGCCGGGCTCTCAGCCTTGACGGTGATGTTAAAATATTTGCCTGTCATCTGGAAGTGCTTCTTCCCTTGCGAAGGGGGCAGCGGCACACGCTGCCCATTCAGCACACGGTCTTTGGGCATTTTTCTTCCACTCCTGGATGATGTCCGAGGAGCAGGAAAACAAGTTAGTGACTGAGTGGCTCACAGGAGGAGGAGGTCATTAAGATCTCGTGATTTTTAAGCCATTATGAGGCCAATGCGAGACTCTCACATGCATTTACTATCTCTTTGACCTTAAAGTAATATGTTTGTAAAGTACTTATCGCTGGGAGCGCCAAGCGTGCGCCAGCGTATGGCTTCTTTTTATGCACTGCCACGTTTCCTGAAGAAGCAACCATGATGGGTTTTTTAGATAAACTTGAAGAAAATATTTCTTGGGGTTTAACCCCTTATTCTTTTCATATTTGCTAAGCAGCTCAGAGGGCTCTTTTGGCCATAAACATGCTGTGTTTTGAGGCACCCTTCTGTTTTAGGTCTGCTGATCAGATGACAGCAAAAAATGCCAAGCAGTTTGGAGTGAGGCAGCATGTGGCTATTTTAGCTTGCATGATCCCATTTCAGACCAGTGGCAATTTGTTTCACCCTCTGCAGGGATTATATTAGTGGGGTGTAAGTCTATACCCATAAATTATCAGAAGTTTTCAGATATTGTCATTTTTTTGTGCGTTCTCAAACCTGCAAACGCACATACTTGCATTTAGCTGAATGCAGAGAAATTCTTCTGGCTTCAGTGAAACTAATGACGGTGCCAGATCGTTGACGGTTGCAACAGGCAGTGCATCAGAGCGGGTTTAGCCTCTCTTTGTGGGGAAAGGTAGAAAGAAACAATATAAATAAAGCCCAAGTGATGACAATGCTGATAATTAACAGAAAGATTTTTGCTGTCAGAAACTCAGGTTTGGGGCGTTGCAAAGAGAAATGATCTCACCTCTTAGAAGCAGATCTGGAAAACAGTTGGTTTCCAAGATGGTGAACTAGGAATAAGTAATTTCAGGGGGGGGAAGTGGCTGCTGTAATGGATGGGAGACAGACAATCCAGAAGAAAATATGGGTATGATGAGCAAAGGGAGGAGCGGAATAAAAGATAAGGGAAGATGCTCTGGGAAAACCATTAAATACCTCAATGGGGATTTTAAAGCTCTTGTTAAACTGCAGCCTGACCTCATGAAGCAAAAGGGAAAAAATGCGAGCTCTAAAGGAAAACAGAAACTCAAGTGGCGTGGCAGAGGGGCGTTTCCGTAAGCCCAGCACAGACAGCTTTGCTGAGTACAGGCAGAAAATGGATCTGCATTTTTTTCATTGTCTTTCCCAAAACCAATTTCAAGATTAACCAGCCCTGCCAGAAATTTCCCTGCAGCTGGGCTGGTGCCCACCCTCCGCAGGAGCCAGGCCCTCGGGGAGGAGGCAGCCATGGACCCACAGCCTCTCTGCTGGCTCCTGGGACCCACCGACAGACCCACCATCTTCTCACCCTTCCCATATCCCCGAGGAGGAAGAGGCTGTGTGGAAGGACTCGTGCCTCCAAGGAGTGGTGGCATCCGCATGGGTACGGCACAAGAAACGCAGTAAGGCTCTGGCAGCCACCTATGCTCGCTCCATCTTCTCTGACAGCCTTGCTCAGCTCGTGGGTCCCTCCACTGCAAGCCCAGCAGCACAACTTGTGGAAAGCATCTGCTGGGCTCTTCCATTCCTTCCAACCTGGGATGGTATGACATGAGAAGGAGGAGGCTGGACAGTGTAACTATGGAAAAACAATGTTCAAAAAGCCCATCAGTAGCAGTAACAAGGTTGGTTTCTTTGCAGTGAGGACAGGAGATGGCATGAACCTTGTCTGTTCATCAGAGCTTGAGGCCCAGGGGAGGAAGGAACAGCGAGCGTGTCTCCGGAGAGCCTTTCCAGCCCCGCAGGTTCCCAGGTCACAGCTGGTGATGCTGTCCCAGCTGTGGTGTGATGAGTGACAGTGCCCGAGACATTGACCCATCCATCCATCTTCAAAGCAAAGTCTTGTTCTCTCAAATAAGAGCTGGGTGGCAGTGGCAACAGCAGGTGCCCAAAGGCTGCAGAAATGAGATGGCTGCCTAAATGCCTTGCTTCTTACCCAAATACACACTCCGAGCCTGAGGGTCATGTTTTGGGAAGAACAATAGGAGAGTGAGGGCCTGGCTTGTGTGGACACAAGGCACAAATTTGAGATGGGATCTCAGGCCAGCTCTATTCTGGCAACGCTCCATTCTTCTCACAGGTAGGGGTGGGTTTTTTTATTAAAATGCTGGCATTAGCCACAGGTGAAACAAGGAGTTCAGCTGGTGAGCCCGCCAGATCGGTTAGCCACTGCACCAGCATCTCACACCAATGGTGAGCCCCAGGGCACCTCTCGGATTAAAAGAGCTGCCAACTACAGAAGACTCCCATGCTCCAGCTTTTTTTGTTGGAGGGGGACTGGGCACCCATTGCAAGCATGTTGAAAGCATATGCCTCTACTGCAGGCTGGGAAACACCCGCTGAGCTTCCCAGCCTCGATACACGTGCCTGGGAGGACAGAGCTTTCCTTGCCCCAAACCTGCCAGGCTTTAACCACGGACCGTCAGCATTAACCCACTGGCTGTCACCGTGGGAGCTGAGGAAGCTGGTTTGCAAGCGAGCATTCACAAAGCCACTAACCTTTCTGCTCTTAAAGCAGCTACAAAAGAGGACAGCAACATTATAGGTATATTTATATATATATATATATGTACATAGTTATCAGCAGGGTGCTGATGACAGCAGTCTAGCAGAGACACAAGACCAGGGAGCTTTGCTGCGTGGACAGGAGCCAGGCAGTCCCAGTCGCCCTTGAGGGCAAGTCTTCCTCCCCTCCCTCCTTTATTTAGCGACTGTGTTTACAAGACCAGGCAAGGATCCCTGCAAGGATCAACCTCACAAGCTGTCTAAAATAGAAGCACGAGGACCTGCAAACGCAGGGACTTGGCAAACACAGATAGTTTGGGTGAGAGCCTGGTCGTCTTCCACAAACTCATGGAGAGAAGTTGTGTCTTTGCTTCAATCTTGTTTCGCTAGTTGAACTTCAGAAATGTCCACGTTACCATTTTGCCTTGTGTTCATTGGGGCTGGCTGACAGCTGTTTCGGTAGCGAGGAGCAGAGGAAGCTGTGTGCTCATCTCCGCGCCCTTGTGCAGGCGTGCTAGGGTTTGCGTGGCTGAAGCATTTCTTTCCAGGGCTCTGCGGGAGGTTACCAGCTCATTTGGGCTGAGAGGCACTGGGGCAGGGCAGGACAAACCTGGCCAGACTTGTCCTCTTCCTGTTGCAGAGTGCCCACAGTAAGACTGTAAGGAAAAGGAAGAGGTTTTGGCAATCAAAAGTGAAAGAAAACACCTTCCTGAACCTAGCAACATTATTTTTTATGAGCTGAGCGTTGCCGCACCTCCAAATTAACCTTACAAATCAGGTGGAGATGCTCGTAGGTGACTCGTTCCTCTTTTGGTTGCCATTAATTTAATTTTGTTGTTAAATATGTGGCATACCACTTTATTTTTGAGCAAAACATAGAGCAGCGAAGGAGAGAATTTTTCCCCTAGGAGGGACCAAGTGCCTTGTACCGGGCTGCCGTGGGACTCCCCCACTCCCTGCCACCCTATTAAGGCAGCACGTCTCTGGGCAGACATGGAGCTGGGGCTGGCCTCTGCCTCAGGGAAGGAGCACTCCATGCTCCAGCTTTCTCTGCTGCTGGCCTCTTTGGGGATGGAGTTTTTCCTCCCATGCTTGGATTCATACCAAAAAAATAGAAAAGATTTCTCCCAACAGAGCCTGGGAGCTGCAGAGGCTTTGAGGACAGGCAGTTCTGCCTGAGTGAGGACAGGCGGTCTGTCTTATGGCACTTGATTTTAACGCCATTTAAAAAATGTTTGCAACATTTTAGGCATTTGGCTGCCTTTCATTAGCCAGAATGTAAAAGTGTGTAGATAGAAAAGGGGAGGCAGGGAGCATCCATCCAGGGCCTTGTACAACTGGTGCCCCAGCAGCAGCAATGTGAGGTAACATGAATTGGTGGATAGGGAGGTACTTCGTTTTCGTGGTGTTTTGCTTTTTTCTTCAGTTGTTTTGTTTTTTGGTTGGTTTTTTTTTTGTTGGGGGGGTGTGTGGCTAATGCATTTGTTGCTGAAGGTTTATTTTTAGCTAAAAGAGAAATCATTGTTATGCCATGGCAACGAGAATTGGGAGGTAAGTTAGAGCAAGATGGTCTGACTAAACTATATCTGAAAGCATCCAAATTGATTAAATATCCTAAAAATAAAGATGATAGCTGTTAGCATAATACAATGCTGATGTTTGTGATTTAGAAACACAAAGTGTTTCCGTTATGGCATAATTTTTTTCTTCTAGTTACCGGCTATGAAGGGAGGCCTGCAAAAACGTTGCTGATAGTCGTAAATGACTAATACAGCCAAAGGATTTGCAAAATGGGTGGCATGCTCTGCTGGAGACACGAGAAAATTAGACTTTCTCTTTTGAGAGGCAGTAAAACCCTCCCTGCGACCCGCGCTTGAGTAACCAGCTGCAGCGCTGAGCCGAGCGGCTGGCGGACGGCAGGGGAGGTGGTGGGTGGGCTTGTCCCCTTTTTGGAAGGGCTTGTCTAATGTGCGCTGAGCCAAGTCCTGGCTGCAGCGGTGCTGATGTCCGTTGGGATGTTGGTGGTCATCCCTCTCATGGACTGGGCAGCGTGACACCTCTGGGTCTGGACACCCAGCACACCTGGTGGTTTTTCTCTGGTGTCCAAGAGCAGAAGAGCTGCACGGGGTCTGACGAGGGCCCCATCCAGCCCCATCCCTGGCAGCCACCTCAGGATGCTGAGAAGATGGGAGTGGGCAGTGGTCCCTGAATAACCTCCTGGTGACTGGTGATTTCAAGCACCTCTGGACCATGGACATGACATTGTGTTCACATGCCAGCGTGTGAAGACACTGTCCCTTTGGGGTGAGGAAGACAGGGAGCTTTGAGGACTCAGCCATCAAGGGTGATCCCCAGCTGTGTGGGCTCCTCTCTGACAATAAATCTTCGGGGGCCACCCCAGCAGTGCAGATGCTGGACCGTGAAAGCCAACCAAGGCAAAAGGAGCAGAGCCGGAGCCAGGACGAGAGGCCTCGAGCCCCGGTCTGAGTCCTCCATCCAAGGGAGGTGGCTCCCAGGGAGGTGCAGACACCAGCACGGCCCTGTCAGCCCTCTCCTCTGCTTCTGTACCTTTCCTGGAGGGTCTTCCCACCACTGGTGGGAGGAAAATAGTCTCCTTGAGCAGTCCCTTTGGTTACAGGGTCATCTCTAGGTTCCAGCCCATTTTATGAGGGGGGTGGGAGGGATGGAGCTCATAGGCATGGCAGAAGGGCAGCTTGTGCTCCTCTTGCCATGCACAGATCCTGGCCTGGTGAGGGATGAAGCTCCTTTGCCCTGGTCATGAGCTCTGGGTTGTTGTGAGGCAGCCGGACTTGGCAAACTCCAAACTGACATTGTCAGGCGTGTGGGATTGGGGGTTTTGCTATGAGGCCGCTTCCACTTCAGGCTGTGGTAGACCTATCCACTCTGAAGGACCAAGTTACTCAGGTGGTAAGGGACCTCGGGAGGTCTCTAGTCCAACCTCCTGCTCAGAGCAAGGTCAGCACTGTCTTCAGATCAGGTTGCTTTGTCCTGTTAGGTACTGGAAGCTTTCATGGATTGAGACTGCACAACCTGTCAGGGCAACTTGTCCCATTGCTCAACTATCCTTGCAGTATGTATTTTTTCCTCAAGCCCAGTCAGCCCCAGCTTCAGGCTCTTTCACCCAAAACATTCTCCAATGTCAAATGCATTTAAATGCTTCCTCTTTGTACCCTCTTCCAATCCATTAATCAAGCTCTGAAAGTCCTCCTTTCTTGCTGGCCCAAATCCTAGAAAAAAGCATTCAGCCAAAATTACAGCAAGGGCCCTGGAATTAAACCTTCTTTCCCAGCAATTCATAATTTGGTACTGCGTAATTTTTACCACTCAGATGCTACTTGTTGAAAGCAAAAATACTAGGGGAATATTGCCATGGTCTGGAAAACAATTTAGACCATAGTTTTTTGTTCTACTTGCAGTGGGCTATCTAATATGAAATTTTGACAAACAATGTCAGTATTTGTGAATAACTTATCATTTTCAAAAAGCATCTGACATGCTTTAGTATGTTTTAAATTATATGCACAACACAATCCTTGTATTTTAAACTGTGAAAACTTAACTTATCCCTAGTTCTAGTTAACACAGAATCAATAAGGACTGTGGGGTTTTAAAATTAAAAATATATGCCCAAAATGATAAATTAATCTCTTTTAAAATATGCCCTGTAATTAGATTCCTCTTGACCTGTTCTTTAGGGATGTTTCTGCACCTTTTATGCACATTGGTTTGATTGACCCTCTGTTCCGATATCTATTTAGAGTTGTTTGACACCGTGGGAAATACTCTTAATGAATACATTAATAATTATGCATGCACTTAGAAAATCAAGCGTGAGCACAAAGGTGAACACTAAGATGCAGCCAACAGAGTTTTCACATGAACATTTCAGTGGGCTGGAATAATTTCCTCTGTTTGCAACAGCTGCAGGAATGTGAAGCATTTTATGAAAAGAGACCAACTTTGGTCCAAACAGGCTACAAAGACAGACCTTGATCTTGCAAGTGGCTTTGAGCAGATTCCTGAACCAGTGTACAGCTGGTCATGGCAGCATGAACGAAGGGCCCAGCCATGGCTTTGTGCCTCAGACTTCTCCTTATCCGAGGGCTGCAAATCTAGATGTGAACCTCCACACGCGCGAGGGGAGCCGTCCTCTTCCTTGTTGCAGATGGGTCTCCTTCACTCTCCAGCTCCTCTGCATACTCTGGTGTCCACGCATTGCTCAACATTACAGTCGATGAAAGACTAGCAGTGACTGCAAGGGAAGATGATGGTCCTCCCTGGCCTCAGCTTCCTCTTCTTGTCCTAGCCCAGGCTCAGCTGTGTCCCTGCCCCAGTCTCCAACCAGCACAAGGGGAGTTTTCTGCCAGTTTAGCTCCCTGAAGGGCTGCAAGGACATCAGCAGGAGGTGGAGACGAGAGCGGGAATGGCTTTTGGTGGCTGGTAGTCATTAGCTGGGATTTGATGTAGTGTGACCCTGCCCTCCTGTCACACCCAGGATAGGAACCATAGCATACACTGGACCCAGGCTGGATGTCCAGGTGCTGAGGGCACGGGTGTGCTCTCAAAAGGTAAATATGGACCCAGCTAAACACGACCTGAGCTTAGGGTGAGCCATTATCTTGAGGGGTTTGCTGCCTAAAGTCTCAAAGATGTGTTTTTCCAGGGCTGAGAACAAACAAGATGCTTCTGCAGGGCAGCATAACTGGGAGGGGGAGCTTCTCCGGGGTCTCCTTCCCTCCGAGCTGCTGGCAGGTGGGCCCAGGTTGGCAGCCACGTCAGGGCAGACATCAAAACCCAGGACCTTCCTCATCCCCATCCTACCCAGCGTGCGGCACCCATCTTGCATTTCCTCCCACTACACATCCCCTCCTTGGCTTGGGATAAGGCTCCGGCAGGGCCACGGGGGCACAACCCCTCCCTCGCCCAGGGCCCGGTGAGGTGGCTGTCTTTGGTGTCCGCTAGGAAAGCTCTCATCACCAGCCGGACTCTCATACACTGTGATAATGAAAATAAGATGAAACAGTGCTCAGTTCATTCGGTGAAACTAAAATTGATTTTTAATTTTTAATAGGTTGACTCACCACTCGTGGGCATTGCAGACAGTAGTTAAAAACTACTTTGCACTGGAGTCAGAAAGTCAGAACTAATTAAAGAATATGTCCACAAAAGCACTGCTAATAGACTGAAGGGAAGACCTTAATTAGAAATCTGGGAGGTAGTAACCCCCCTGTTAATAATGCTTAAATGACATTTGGGAGCCATGCAAAACAAGTAAACAGCTCCTCTCTGCATAACTACAGTTGAAGACAAGAGACCAGAAGAAAAATCTAAATAGAGTCTGGACGCTGCCACTCCAGAGCTGAAACAACCTCCTCCTTGAAGCAGTCCTCAGTCTTGCTCTCCACTTAGTAACAAACAGCACTGCAGTACTTGAAAAAATCTGTAGAGTAAGGCAGCAAGGTGACTCCAAGGACTGTAAGGCATGAGCAATAGTATGCAGAAGCTAGAACACCTCAGCCTACACAATATGACTTAACTCTGCTCTTAAAGCAAAGCTCCAGGCGCATCTTCAGTTATCTGGCATACACAGCCAGTCAGGGCTCAAGAGAAATGTAACTAAAGCAAGCAAAATATTTCAGGCATGTTGATGGCGGTGCAGTGATTTGGTAATGACCCATGCTGGAAGAATAACCAGGCTAGCAAAATACAATGCTTTATGAGATTTCATTTCTATTCAGAAGAAAAAAAAAACCTGACTATAATGTGCCCATCAACACAAGCCTGAAACTCTTGTGATTATATATTAGCGAACTTGGACAAGACCATAAGTCCAAAGGCACGCTCTCGTAACCTGCCATGACTGACCCCAGTGTAATCTGCTCGGACAGACTGTCCCAAATCCCCTTTTTCTCCCCCCTCCAGCCGATGCCCGGGGCCACGGCACTGGGGCTGGTGCAGCTGGGGAGCTGCAAGGACCTGTTGGTGACCTGAGATGGGCTGCTGGGGCACCCACACCTCCGTCGGCACCCACACCTCCGTCGGCACCCATACCACCTCCGGCCGGGGCGGGGATCGTGGGTGCTGAGCGCGCTGCAGGAGTTGTGTTTTGACGAGTGCTGTGTCAGAGCTGAGACATTAAAAATAACCACTGACATGTTCAGGCATGATACCTCTTATACAAAAGAAGCACCGTGAATTCCTCCATACCTTTTGTGTTGTAGCTGCTGGTACAGAAATCTACCTAAATTATCATATTGTTTGGGGGAAAAAACCACCATGCAGATTTAATGTCCAATAAAATAATGCAAAGGAACCCTTTTACTAATTTTTAGCACATTACCAGGGGACCTAGAGCAGTCCCTTTTCTCTTCTAATCCATGGAAGAAGAGTAGTTTGAAGTTTGAGGTGTTTCATGATCTCTGGATGTTGCGGCTACATAAGCACAAATATGAAAATATCGGTGTATCTGGTTGCTGATGCCTGGCAGCTTTGTAGCACCCTTCCCTAGGCACTCCTTGCAACTAGTCATAAATATACTGTACCACAGACATTTAAAAATGGAAAATTTTATCAAGGTCACAATTCTCGCATCTTTCTGATTTTCATTAGCAAGCCAATTTTATTTTAATTTTGCAAAACTTCCAACTAGTCCTTAAAAAAATACCAAATACAGGTAATTACATGGCAGAGCGTACTAACAACAGGCTTATCATATGTCTCAACCAGGAGCATCCTTCAGTGCTCTGCATGTTCAGAAACTATTTCTTCTGCCCCCCCCCCAAAGCAATCACCGCAGCGGGGGGAAGATGAGACCCCAGTCACCATCTGGAAGCTGCATTTTGGGGAAGCGGGGAGGATTAGTGACCTCCAGCCAAAACACGAGCACTTGAATTGAAGCATGACCAGGGAATGGAGGTGCCGTGCCACGTGCCACGTTGCAGGGTGCCGGCGTGAGCCGTGGAGCATCTCCAGCAGAGTTCCGCTTTGGGATGTGCTGGAGCCCGGAGAGAGTCTGCAGCCCCTGAGGTCCTTACTTTGATGCAGGTGGCGGGTTGGTTGCCTTTGAGATGTGTTCATGTCACTTCTTCTGTCGTGAAACCCTTTGTTACACCTTTGGGGCTCCCTATCTTTAAAAAGAAAAAAGGTAACTCCCAGCACAAGCTATTCCTGCCATTCAATAGCAATTAAAAACCTGCAAACCATGACATTAAAATAACTTTGTATCAGATTTCACCTTCTTTTTTAGTGGGAGGCCTACATCTTTTGAAGAACAGAAACCTTCATAAGAGAGCCACATCCACTGCATCCCCCTCCTTCAATACCGAACAGTAGAAATTGTGCCTAAATCACAGGCAGGAAAGACCATTTAAATCTGCTGCCTGAATCAACTATTTTTAATCTGCTTTGGTGTAAAATATAAGGCTGTTAATTTCTGCTAAAACAACTCTGTTGTGCCCAGATGCCCCACAGCAAAAAAAAAATAATGCGATAGACATCAAGGGGGAAGCTGGCATCTCACCACCAAGCACAGCCGAGGATAATCTGTGCGTGTGCCCTTGCTTCACTTCACAAAGGCCTTCAAGAAAAGAAATGAAAGGCAATGCAGCAGGCTGGTATTAACCAGCCTCAGCCATTCAGATACTTAGCTGAATTATCAACTTAGTCTGAAAAAGAAAAGAATTCAAAACCAGACCATTGATGGTAATTAACAACTGCACTTTGTGGGCTTTCAGTCTAATGAATACACAAATGAAAAATCAATGGAGGAGGCTTCCAAAAATGAACACGGCAACAATCTTGATCTTAGAGTTGGCTCAAAGACAGATCCTCCCAAACCAGCTCTAAGGCTGTGTTCTTACTGTACGATTCTGTTATTTCATTGCAGAGCTTTCCCTCTGAGGAACTCATTAGTCCATTTATTGATAAAATAAATACAAGTTTAATTTTCAAATTAAAAAAAGCATTAAAATAATTACATCTCCAAATCCCTAGTTCAAAAACGATAAGAGATCAAATCTGTCAAAGGCTGAAAATGATTCCCCATCTTCTGAGGCTCATTTGAAAAATTTGCTCAGAATGAAGCAGCCACACTGAATAAAACTTTAAATAAAGAGGATTAAGCTCTGCAAACCACCAAACTCGGCTGAAGCTGCAATTCAACATTATAAATTGCCAACTTCATCTCTTTTTAGTTGGAGAAATACAATATACATTTGTCTTTGTTACAAAGAGGTTCTGCAGTTCTGAGATGAATACGCTGTAGGACTGACAATGGCTAATCACATCCAAAGGCTGGGGGAAGGCACAAACTGCATCCCCCTGGGGTCATTTTAGGGGCTCTATTACCTCTGTGTGGCACAGTCAGGCAGACTTCTGCTTCATACTTGGTATCGCTGAATTATGTCTTTGCCTGGAACAAGATTCTGGCAATGAAAAAATCCCTTTCAGCCAGACCGAATTTTCTGTGAATTCTGGGAAATACTCACTGCTCGAGGGAAAACTTGAGAAAGTTTGTGTAACCGCCAGTCGGAAAACCACGCAGGATGGGGAGGCACTCCTGGAGGTCAGGACATGCTTCTGAGATGTGACGTGACTTAAATTTCCTTGTTTTATTTATTTTTTACCCCAGGTGAGACCCTCGGTCTATCTGCATCCTCCTACCATTTCCACCACACTGCTGAATAGGACACTCTATCGGCCCATCCTAGTGTTGCAAGCCCAACCCATTGCTCTGATGAAAAAAATGTTTTTAAAAAAACATCTGGGGGTTGAATACAATATTTAATTTGACTCAAGAAGTCCTTTGTATTTGTCCAGAATTCAGAAATATTTTGATTCGGGGTGGATCCAAACTGAAATTTTGCAGTTGTTGTAGTCACAATATTGTCAAAGCAGTAATTCCCATAGCCTCTCCCTTCCTGACAGCAATTGAATATGATCTCACATGGCACATTTTGTGCTGCTGCTGCCTTCATTGATTAAATTTTTCTGCAACCAAGTAGTTGCATCCATATGCAAGTAAGGAGAAAACTTGGCGTGATCTTTTCAGGTACTTTGGGTCAAGTGATAATTTGGCTGCCGATAGCTCAGAGGCAAATACATCTGCCATTATCCACTCAGCAGCAGTTCATCTGTATCAGCTTTCCAGCCACAGAAAAAAAATTTGTAATTAGGAGGCCTTGGGACAGACAGAAGTGGTTGGATGCAGACTCAGACAGGCATTTTAAAAAATATTTGCTGTTTATGCCCAGTATGTGATTCCTGCTTTCAGCACGCTCAAAAGTGAGTGAAGAGCAGAAGCAGCAAAGCTCTCCCACCTCCTGCGCTGGGGCAGAACAGCTCTGCTTGGACAATTACAGTTTCTTCCTCATCGTTTTAAAGCTGTCTCAAGCGCCTGCTCCTAATTTTGTGAGATGTTATCCCCACAGAAACACGCTTTACGACCGGTTAATCGCTGCAGCAAGCGAAGGACTTCTTACGCATTGGTTTGTGTTCAGCTGCTTCTGGTGCTCACTCAGTTTCTCAAACCATGGCTCGAGCAGGACCAAGACATGTTGAGGAAGCTGAGCTCGCCGCCTTCTTGGCTGATGGCCATGAGAGCCTGGGGATGTTCCACCCAAACAGGGTATGATGCCCAGGTGACCGTGGTAAGACCATCGGGGCTGGTTTTCTGCTGCTCTGCCTATCAGGGGAGCTAATCAGCGCTGCCGACTTTTCATCTTTGAGAGCTGGGCTACTTTTTCAAGAGGTTATTCAAAACTGGAAACTCTAGGCACATTGGAAAGCAAAGGCAAAGGAAAGCAAAGTTTCAACAGTGCCTATTTCATTGCAACTTTACTGCTCTGAGCTCTTGGCACCTTTGAAGAGGTAAGCCTGCAGAAAGAGATGTAGCCTCACCATGTGGGAAGCAGATTGTCAGATGCTTGCGTGACTCCCGGCCCTCACCTGGAGCAGGCATCTCAGACCAGCCAAGTGAGGATAAAGGAAAGATGGTGTGAAGCACATGAAAGCTGGTGAGCCTACATCGGTGCCTCGCCAGCGGGGAGAGCTTCTCGACTCCCATTCTATGAATTGGAGCAGTTAAGTATAGCTTATCCAGATAAAAGGACTTTCCTCTGAGAACATGAATTAAAAAGCAAGTTATAACTGGTGCCTGATCTTAAGCCTGTGCTCCTAGCATGCGATTAGCTGGATTTCTCCTCCTTTTAGATTTTTAAAGCCATGAAACCCACCACCCTGGTGAGATCCACATACCAGCCCCAGCTGGAAAGTGTTGTGCCCCCACAGCACCCACCAGTCAAGCCTCTTTTCAAGCAAAATGTAGAAACAAAACCCACGGAAATGCAACCCTCTTCTGTGGGAAAGATGGGCGGAGAGCTATTATGAAAATATAAAAGTTCTGCATTATAATAAATCCTTGCTCTTGGAGACACAAATAAAAGAAGTTTCATGATTTCTTGCTCTGAGAAGCAGAGTTACAGCAGTTAAAGCTTGTTAGGCTCTGGAAGTTTCAAAGCAGTTGAAGGATGAGATCACCCTTCTTCAAACGGCCGTGTTTGGGCATGATGTGGTAGGAAGGTGCAGCTCCCACTGAGCCCACTGGCCCATCGGTGGTGGTACGTGCACTGGAGCCAGAGCAACCTGGTCGTTCAGCGCTATGTCTGGTGAAGGAAAGACGTTTTTCTCTATAACTGGCTGCACATAATGCGTAGTAAAAAGTCTTACGGAAAGAAGCTGTAGCTAAGATCATTTCAGATGATCTTATATTTCACCAATAGTTGTGTAGCACGCTTTGAAACTGAGCTTGATCCTTGCTTCTGCCACAAAGGTGCACAGAGTGGCTCAAGAGGAGCAGAGCTCTGCTCTGCTGTCCACGTCCCATATATCACCGTCAAGAACATATAGTCTAAAAAAATAAAGGGAACAAATCCTGGGAGAAAAGAAAAGCACCAGTTAGAGGGACCTCTTACAGGGCCATCAGAGGGCAATTTGTCCTCTCGTAGGCATCTGCTTACCCGAGCAAGGTGAGGGCATCACCCTCTCCAGCAGCTTAGGAGGAGCCAACATGACTAACTCTGAGTAGAAGACATCTAAGTCTGGAGGTAAGGTGAATGCACAAAGAGATCGGCATGGCCAAGTCCACAGCAAAGCTTGGAGATGACCCCAGGTGTTCTCAGACTGCATTTTGTGCTTTAATCGTGTAATCAATACAGACGAATGAGGTGCTAGATTAGCTTTATTTGAAATAATATTTGAGTATCATAAAGCAGAACGGTGCACAGGTTATTGCAGCAGCACCAGTGTATAATGGCTTTAAATTGATCTATTCAACTGTTTAGAAATTTCACGTTAAAGAATTCACTCCCAGGCAGATTGTTTTTTGGCACAGTACAGCTGCGGCATGACTGTTTATGGTTGCTTTCTACATCTCCAAAAATAAGCTGATAAATGAACATCTCACCCCGAATTCTGCATGGCCAAATAACAGCCTGGGAAGGTGGTGCCGGACACCAGCATGGGCAGTGCCGAGTGGCCAGGTCCGCCCCAGCCAAGGTGAGCGGCAAGGAAATCTGTGGCCATCTGCCTCACAGTTGGTTGACCTGCCTGGGATTAATTTGTTCTCAAGAGGATGTAGAAAGGAAAGGTGTCAGTGTCCTCCAGCCTACCACCACTAATTAACTGGCATCTTTGCTGATGTTAATTGATGCTGTTGCTGCTGCAGGAGAGAAGCCAGAAACCGAGCAGGGACGTCTGTCTCCTCTTCCTGAGCATCAGCTTCTTGTAAGTGTGTTAGCTGAGGTGTGCTAGCAAAAAGGTGAGAAGAAGCTGTGCCCAGCCTCTGCCCAAAGGGCACCTGCTATAGGGTAGCACAGGGAATTCCAATCCCACGGGGGATGCCAGTCCCACGGAGGATGCTTGGGGCACCTTGCCCTCTGGCCACCAAAGCAAGGTAAACACGTAGCAATGGCACAGCAGATGTGCGACAGATGCATGGAAGAGTCAGAAATTTGGTACCTCGTGCTGATTTCATTAGGGCCCATCATGGGCAAGCCAACTAGTCTCTGTTGCTATTTCAAAGCTGTGTAAGTGGAGAGGTTTTGTCCGTCTGACTTTACACTCACAGCTAGACGTTGCTGCTGTAGCTGCCTCTCCCTACAGCTACCCCGTTTTGTAGGAATCAGAGGTTGGCTTTGGGAGGTATTGACTCTTGGCACAACTTGTCCAATTTGACAAGGACATCTGAGTAATAAGAATTTAAGTCTTTATCGCTGATCAGCTGTTACAGTGACGATGGTGGTTACAGTGATGATGATCCTAAGGAAGCCTGGGACAGGAAACAGGACACTGCTCCCCTTGGGACAGACACTGTGTAATGACTGAGGCTACACTCCCCAAAACAATCAAGCGACTTCCCGTGTGAGAAGATATTAGAGAATGGTGACGTGGACCATCGTTGTTCTGCAGATGTGGCCGTGCCAGCTGTGGTTGCTTCCTCTGTGCACGCTCCCTCCTCTGCCTCGGCTTAGGTGAGCTGGGTTGGTGTGACCAGCTGGGACCAGGCAACCGCAGAGCTCTCCTGAAGTCCCTGAAGATGTTCTTTTGCCATCCCTTTCGCCGGCAGAAGCATGAGGGGGAGGTGGTAACTACCCTTGGAGAAGTCATGGCATTCAGCTGGAGGCAGCATGGTTTTCCGTCAGCTCATCTGTTTGCGAAACGGATATTTGGCTGCGAGCTAGTTACGCAGAGCGGCCAAAACGAGGGGGGGGAACAAGAAGCAGAGCTGGATGGGGCAAATCTTGCCCATCCCGCCGCCCTCCTGGTGCCTGCTTCCCTGCAGCCATTCTTTCACTGCAGCCTCCTCCTGTTCCCTGGCTCTGAAAGCCCGCCGAAGTCCAGCCTACATCTGCCACATGCCGTGCAAAAATGAGTCAGTCATTAAGGCTTTTAAAGATGACGCAAGCACAACTGACACACATGTATCTAGTGCGTGGGACAGGCAAGCAGCAGAAAAAAACATTGTACGAGTGAGTGATGTGCCAAGTTTGGTTTTACTTGCTGCAAAGAGCAATTTTGTCCATTATAGGCGAGCAATAGGCAATTTCTAATTTTATTTTTTTTTTGGTAGCTGCAATTGCATAGTAATCTGTTCCACAAATGAACCACTCTGTGTTCTTACAGGAAAGACCAAGGATGTTTTTATTTTTTAGAAAGACCAAGAAAAATGAGGCATGTTCAGCTACTCTTTTTCATGTATTTGATTTTGCTGTCTTTCTTGAAAAACAGACACTTGATAGGAAACATCCTTCATTGCTTCCCTCAAGTTTGGAGGGGATTAGTTCTCCTTTTATGTAATTATTCCAGCGTCACAAGGTTAGTGGCTGTCAGTCTTACAATTATAAAATTAAGGTAGATGATCTCAAGTGGTAACTTGGATGAGGAAGGAAAGGCCTGCTCAGCTTTCACCCATCTAGGTCTAGATGCTGAATTTTGCGTGCCATGTGGTTTGCCTGTCTTTTGTTGACTTGTTTTCAAGAAGTTTACAGGGCCTCTGTATCCTCCATTCTCAGGAAAAATTTGGGGGTTTTAGATATAAACTATTCATGGATTATCATGCTTCAAGGTAGGAATAATTTTCATAAGTGGCAGCTATACTATCTCAGCCCAAGAGGACATCTTCTTCCACTCGGTTTGGAGTCACTCAGTTAAGTGCAAGACCCTCAGGCTGGGTTTGCAGAGCTACCTGCTGCTTCCACCTATTAGGGTTATCTGCCACCAAAAAAACCTGCTCATTTTAGCAGATACAGCCTCAGTCACGATATTTACAGGCTGAAAAGTAGCAGAACCGGGTATTTTTTTTCATGCCAAGCATCTTTCCCCTTGTCCCTGACTGTGGTTGTGGCCAACCCAGTGACGCACTGCAGGATGTCATCTGACAACACTAAAAAAACCCAACCCATCGTGTAGCTGCTTTCTCCCAGCGCTGAGAAAGAACCTGTGTTGGAAGAGCTGGGGGGACCCAGAACATCCTTTCCTCCGCCCCAGCCAGAGCCCTGCCTAGGAATTTCTCCCCTCTCCCCTCCGCCTGCCCCTCTCCCGCTGCCTCTCTCCATGGAGGGAGCCGGCATCCTCAGCTGTTCACGCGCTACCTCAAACCCAAGGGAGGCTTTGGGAAGTATATGGCACATAGTTCCCTGCATATAGTTCCCTGCTGCCCAGGACGGGATGGTTTCTGGAGTGCATCCCGGTTGCTTCCGGAGAGCGGAGAGTTTGTCACTGGAGCAGCTTGGGGTGTACAAAGGGTCTGGTGGACTGAAAGGAAAACAGAAAACATTTGGCAGCTCTTCTCCCCCAAAGCCCATCTACCAGTGCACAAACTGGGCTCTGCAAATATCCTCAGCGTACTTACCAGCAGCAGACTGTAGCTGTTTGCGTTCTATCTAAGACAGGCTTTTTTTTTGCCATGCTATCCTTGTATTACAGGAAAGCACATAAAGAGTTAAAATACATTAAAAGATTCCACAGCCTTTTTTCTCTCTTTTTTTTACAAAGGCTAATTTAGATTTATCACACCAAGCTGGGAACATTTTATGGGACCTCTGACTTAAAACGTTGGCAACACATCACCGCAGAGGTCTGCCTTTCCTTTTCAAAAAACCATGGAAATATTAAGCTGGAACAGGCTGAGATGGCCAGCCAGCTGTCTGCTATTTGAATCCCATGAAAACTCAAATACAGCTGCAGATTCAACTTTGTTTTGGTCTAATATGGCAGTCCTGGAATGTGCTCCTTTCCACTGGGGCATGAATAGTGTCAAAATTAATGCTATTCTCCTAGCAGTATGGATTAAAAGCTGTTTGACAGTTCCCTGAAGGCATGTGTAAATGGGGAATTATTCAGGAGTGGATTGGTTTCTAAGAAGGTCCCACAAAGATCAATCCTGACTTTTTTTCTATTGAACATTTTAATCAGTGATTTGGGGAGAGAAAAAAAAAAAGAAAGAGAAGAAAAAAAAAAAGAAATCATGACTGAGAAACTTTAAGGTTGCAAAAAAAACATGTACTAGCATGGACATAAGAAAGCCATGGGCATTTTAACACAGCCAAATATGAAATTGATAACCTGTAACTGCAGAACACAGGTTGCATTTACAGAAGTTGATCTTGCA
This sequence comes from Elanus axillaris, assembly GCA_026212715.1. Classification (NCBI taxonomy): domain Eukaryota; kingdom Metazoa; phylum Chordata; class Aves; order Accipitriformes; family Accipitridae; genus Elanus; species Elanus axillaris. Next base: position 5,448,632 of record JANZLQ010000008.1, on the reverse strand, counting down.
GGTAGGCTGAGAGCCTGAAAAAGACCTGAGCATCACAAAATGTGCCTGCTGCTGTTCAGTAGCCCATGCTGCACCAGTGGGTCTGAACAAGCTGTGATCGGGGGCTGTAGAAACAGGAGGAGCGGGAGGAGGAGAGGAGGAG